>WYDI02014914.1:0-13525 GCA_009867235.2 Psittacus erithacus
TTTGGCTATCTTGGCAACCTGTCCTCGCTATTGGTTGTAAGGAGAGGGGCTCCTTATTTGGCTATCTTTCCGTACATTGCGAAATCTTCTGGCTGCCGGGCCCTGGATACCACATCCTACCACAGCTGATGCTTGAACATAGCAAGAACTATAAAATAATTACACTGAGATAGAAAAAAATGAAGAATACAGGGAAGAATAGAGAATAGAAGGATTTTTTGAGATGCCACCCTTAAACATGATAATGCGGCCTGTTTTCAGTCATCCCATTGCTCATTACTTCACATTGCTTCTTTTCACTACTGCTGTCCGAATTTGACCTTCCAAGTACTGTTAAAACTAGTCTTAAAAGTTACTTTTTAACGAGAAAAAGACGTACTGTAGAATCTTAGACAAGAATGAAAGAAACTCATTTTTATTCACATAAATTAAGCTTCCTTACTATAGTAATTTATGAATCATGGAATTAGATTTATTTAACTGACATTAATCTTGTTTCAGGTAATTGTGAAGGCTCTCTTCTGACCCAATACATAATTAAAAATCAAAATAATAAGATTTATGTTCATTTATTTATTCATTTTGTGAATCTATAGGCTATTTTGCTGCAAAGTCTGAAGTAGAAGGATCCAAGAAATATTGATTTTTTTCTTCTTCATGATTATTTAATTGGTTAAAGTGTGCATCATTCGCATGAGCCAGCAAGTTGATGCTGGTTACATTTTAATAAATGTACTTCTCACCCGATCAATACATCCCAGGGAAAAAAGTGCTGCTCTATCATATGTTAATGGGAAGAAAATCTTTTTACTATAGTCAGTCATCATGACAAACACGAATATGAAAAGTGTTAATGAAATGACCAGCTGTCTATAAAATGAAAGACTCAGAAGACAGTTTCCTTTCTTTCTTTAATTCAATGAAACAAAATGGAAAATTACACTGGAGCTTGTTGAACAGGAGGTAATGTTTGCAGTCAGAAATCAAATGCCCTAAAGAAAGTCAGAATTGGACTTCACATGCTTATGAGCCACAGACTGGAATTCGCTATAGCTGTGTCAACATAGAATATATTCAAATGTCCATAATAGAGCAATTCAGGCCCAGTTCCAAAGATGGATTTAGAGTTCTGATTCCTATTTGAGTTTCAAGCTGCCAATTGATTTAATTGATTTCAAGAAATCAATCTGAGGTTAGGAGAGTTCTAGCAGAATTTGAGAGTCTAAATGTGTTGATGGATGTTACACTTAGAACCATAATTTTTTCCTTTACCACTCTTATCTCATTAATATTTCCAATGGAGGCAGTGAGACAGTGAACCAGGACATCTCTTGACTGTGTAACTCAGTAGGAATCTAACATAAATAGAGCAGATGCCATCTCCTGGATTTCATAGATTAAAAGATTTTAACACCAGTAGAAACAGTAGATTATCTAGCCCGATATCACAGGCTCCTGGTATTTATCAGTTGATCCTGTTAAGTTACACTTGCCTAATCAAATCTTCAGTAGCTGCAAGACCGAGGTTTTTATAGTTACACATGTATAGTATAATTTTGATAATTCTGTCCTTATTAGCAAATATGGTGTGCTTTAAGACACCAGAGTTTATAGTTTACTATCTATTTGGTGTTGAAGATCAGATCCTAAAAATGCATTTAACTGCCTCAACTCTTGGAATGAGCTGGACAATTCTTACATGACATTTAACTCTTAACTAACTGAGAGGACTGGGGCTTATACTCTCTGTATACTAACCAAAAAAAAAAAAAGTATAATCAACTGAATTAAAGAGTCCACAATATCTGATATATTGAGCTTGGAAGGATCTCTGTAAGGCAATAAGAAACAGTTAAAACAGAGGGTGTGTATCTTTATGTCTTACTGAGTTTTGGTCACTAGTATCAATGGGATATTTAGGCTACCATGTTAAAGGGGTTTCAAAGATAAATGAACTTTTAAGCATCAGGCATCTCAGTCAATCATTCAAGACCAAAAAGAAGAGTCTGTTCTTTCATTTATTTGTTATGAATCATTTTTCGTAGAATAGAACCAACTAGGTTGGAAAAGACCTTTAAGATCACCAAGTCAGCCGTTACCCCAGGATTGCCAAATCCACAACTAAACTGTATCACTGAGGGCCTCACCTACACAGTTTTTGAATGCTTCCAGGGATGGTGATTCCACCACTTCCCTGGGAAGCTTGTTCCAATGTCTGATTATCCTCTCTGTGAAGAAATTTTTCCTAATACCCAGTCTAATCCTTCCTTGGTGCTACTTGAAGCCAATTACCTCTTGTCTTATCACTTAGCTGGGAGAAGAAATTAACCCTCACCTCACTACAACCTCTTTTCAGGTAGTTGTAGGGGTCCTCCCTGAATCTTCTCTTCTCCAGACTAAACCCCCCAGGTCCCTCAGCTGTTCCTCATCACACTTATGCTCCAGACCATTCACCAGCTCCATTGCCCTTCTCTGGACCCGCTCCAGCACCTCAATGTCTTTCTTGTCGTGAGTGGCCCAGAGCTGAGCACAGGATTTGAGGTGCAGCCTCACCAGTGTTCAGTGCAGAGGGATGATCACTGCCCTGGCCCTGCTGCCACACTTTTGCTGATACAGGCCAGGATGCTGTTGGCCTTCTTGGCTGCCTGAGCACAGGCTGCTCATGTTCAGCTCTGTCAATCAGCATGCCCAGGTCTTTTTCTGCTGGGCAGCTTTCCAGCCACTCTTCGCCAAGCCTGTAGTGTTGCATGGGGTTGTTGTGACCCAAGTGCAGGACCCAGCACTTTGCCTTGTTGGACCTCATGCAGCTGGCCTTGCCCACAGATCCAGCCTTTCCAGATCCCTGCACAGAGCCTTTCTATCCTTCAGCAGATCAACACTCCCACCAAAATTGGAGTCATCTGCAAATTTACTGAGGGTGTACTCAATCCCCTCATCCAGATCATCAATGAAGACACTAAACAACACTGGCCCTAACACTGAGCCCAGAGGGACGCCTCTAGAGACCAGTTGACAACTAGACATGACATCATTAACCACCACTCTTTGGGCTCTGCCAGCCAGCCAGTTTGAACCCCAATGAAGAATAACCCTATCAAGGCCATAAGCAGCCAATTTCTCCAGGAGAATGCGGAGGGAGACAGCCCAAATAGACAATGCCCGCAGACTTTCCCTCAGCAACCAGGCAGGTCACCTTATTATAGAAGGAGATCAGATTGGTCAAGCAGAACCTACCTTTCGTGAACCCGTGCTGACTGGGCCTGAGTTTCAGGAGAAAAATATCTGATGTTTAATATCCTTTGTAATTTGATTTTTGAAATGGATATTCCCTAAGCTGAAAACTCCTTTGTTTTATCTGTGGAAGGTAGATTGTGACACTGAAACCTACTTCTTAGGAAACTTAGGTAGGGAAGAAATCATTGCTGCAGCTTGTTAGCAGTTGAAACTCAGATTTATGGGATTTTTTGACTATATATTGCCTGTATCTTTGTTTCAATGTTTGTTTCTTTCCAACACAATAACCAAAGCCCAGCTTCATTCTTTCCTGCAGCTGTTCTGCTTTGGTGATTTTCTGAGTCTCATTAAACAACAACCTAGAATGTGTGGTGAAGACTATGCAGACGTACAGCAATATGCATTCTCTTCAATGCTAAGTACTTCTGCGTAGTCTGAGTAATTTGGATTTCTTCTTCAAAATTCACCAGTATGACAAGTTCCTTCCTTTAGAGTTACATAGGTTTGAACATTATTCTGTCAAAAGCTAAAGCTATTAGCCAAGAAGAATCTCAGAGAAGATGGGATGGGATAGAATGGAGAAAATAACATAAAGTCTTTGCTCTTAGGATCTTCAGGAACCTTTGTTCAAACTTCTATTGTAAATCACGGAAAATTTCCCACATAAAATAGTTCTAAGATCCTATATTCCAGGCTAATTACAAAGACAATAGCTACTCTTCTTCCCTTTTGCCTCTGCCCCTAAATCCATTTTCAACCATAAGTTCTTCAAAAACTGTTGTTCTTTTCCTAAAGCTTTGTCAGAAAATTCTTTCCACCACCAATAGAAATATCTGTTTTCCAATGCTATTATTCTGGACACAAGCTAGAATGGATTTTAGTATCACTTGCATCTCACCAACACAAGCATCTCCTCCGCATTTTTTGACCAAAACAATGTTATTTTTTCATAACATTAATTTGAAGTTTCCTGCTTTATATTTCAAACCCACTGGGGAAAGAACTGTCTTTTTTCTGTTTCTTTAAATTTATTTCTGCTCTTCTTACAGTGATTCCCTTTTAGGCTTTCTGCACCTTTTTTTTTTTTCTTACCAGTAAGAGAAGTTTCTTCCTCCAAGACACTATTATTATAAATAGCATTTCTGGGTCATTTAAATTGTTTTGAAAATTCAGCTAATAACATACCTAATTTTAGTTCCTATATATTTTCTGTTGTAATGTATTTACTTAAGCTATTTACATGTGAGACAGATATTGAAATACACTTTATCAGTAACTTAGACAAATAAATACTTAGTGGAGCAAATTATTGATCAGATACTTTTCCATCAGTGTAAATATCTTTGACTATACAAAAGGTGAGCATCTATTTTCCCTAGTAAGACAGCAGAGAAAATACCTTGAGGGAACAAGAAGTTAGGAATATATGGAAATGTCTATCCTTAACTATGGTCTACAGGAAACAACCAGGTTTTTTGTCTGAACACATTGCTGTTTGAAATTAACATTACAAACAGCAGAATATTAACTTCATATTTTGTAAATAAATTATTATTGTAGCCTTAATTAGAACATGCCTTTGTGTTACGGTAAGAATGTTTTCTTTTTTTGTGCCTTTCTTTTTAACTTAAGGATAACACCTCCCCACTCCCCATAATAACGAAAATAAAACAACCTGCAAAAATCCCTCAATAACAAAACCAAAGCATCATGGGGTCAGGTTTAACTAGCTGATATAAGAAACTACATACAGTGACTGAATTTTTCTCTAGTTACTTTGTTCCATTCTTTTATTACTTCTATGATCTGAACAGATGAGTGCACCAATAGCTCATTCTGGTTCTAACTCAGCTCTGCCTGTCTGGTTTACTGCCATCAATACTGCAGATACAATATTGCATCTAGAACTTAAACTCAGTGAATGCATTAAACATTGCTAAGGTCTTGATCCAGTTCTCACTGAAAAGACTCTCTGAATGTGAACCTTCCTGCTGATTTCAATAGGCTCATCCGTGCTTAACTGATACGTTACATCAAAGATTGCTCACTAAATATGGGTCGAAATTCATAATGTCTGATAGTTTATAATTCATAGCAAAAGAACATGGACAGAAGATTTTATGCTCATGAAAGTGCAAAAGAAAGAGAGAAAGAGCTGTCTAAACAAGGGACCATTTGCAAAACATAATGAACCAGATTGCTTAAATGGTGACCTGACCAAAGACCTTCTGAAGTTGAATTAGAGGAGGAAAATTGGTAGGGGCCCACAGGGAACATTTTGTTATGAGATGGTTTGGAAAGTATACTTTAACTTCTCTCTAACTTAGGAGCTTTATACACTGTATTGCATATACTGAGAAGATAGCTGTGTAAAATAAATTCTTTTTTAGTTATCTTATTATTGCTTTTTTCCTCCTCCTTCTCTCTTACTCACCTTTTTTTTTTCTTTTCCTTTTTTTTCCTCAACTGCTGCTGTTTTTCAAGCCATTCCACAGAGACATACTGCAGAATGTAAAACTACCTGAAAACCTCAAGAGTTTCTAAAGCCTCAGTCCTTAAGTGAGGCTTTAATCACAAGAGCCACACAGGTGATTTTTTTTTTCACCTCTGGCAAGTGAATACAATGGAAGAAGAAACCTAAAGATTCTAGCCTAAAGATGTGGTAATTAATGAAAATAGAAACCTGTGCCTTGGTATGTTGTGATAAATGTGTATCTTTTGGGGATTAGTCTTACTGCCTGAAAGAACTGATTCCTCTTTATGTTCTTAGAAAGACTATGATTATTTGAAATAAACTTTCTCACTTCACACATGTCCATACCATCACCCAGTAAAGTCATTCAGTCCTTGACTCCATTTTCTGAGTAAATATTTTATGCAAAGAAGAAAAACAGTAGGAGCATTCAAGGGACAAAACATTTAGCAGAGAAGAATTTTCTTCTTTAAGTGGTCTGCAGATATTGTCACTGACTGAATAGCTTCACAAAGAGAAAACTGAAGAAAAAGAAAAAATGAGTCTTGATTTAAGAGACTCTGGGGACTCATTCTTCTGAATATCGAAGTTAGGTGCTATGCCGTGGATTAACGTTGGATTGTAAATTAGCAAGGGGAGTTCTGTACAACATATGCATTTCTGAAAATGGGATGTGCCCAGATATAACTACTGGTTTTATTATACAGGACTTTGTGAGATTTAACCTGATTCCATCTGAAACAAAATGGGGGGTCATCATGTAGAAGTGCTGTATTACTGATCAAGTTCCTCTTTACAATGTCTGAGAAATAATGGGGTTAATGGGTGAAGGGAACAGGTAATTTTCATTATTAGAGATAAAAAACCTAGATGATTCTCAGAATTTTTTGATCTCTCAAGGATCCACTTAAAGTCTTTTTGATTGAAATGCAGGATATCCAAGAATATGTGATCTCAGAAAAATACACGGGAGATTTACTGAGTAATTACCAAGAGGTTTAGCAGCCATCTGAAGAAAAACATCAGAGTATCTTGTGTACTGTTTCTATATATTTAATCTAATATACCTGAAGATAGGGACCCTGGAAACCTGCAATCCCTGCTGACTCAAAGGATAGTACATGGCACAAACTTTTCATTGCTAAAACAAAATAAATTAGGTTGTTAAAAAACATTAAGAAGAAATTGCTAAGATATAATTTTTTGGTGTTAGTTAGTGGAAACAAAAGGCTTTATTTAAACTGCAATGAACTGGGATTTTTACATAAAATCCTGTTTTATCAGGGAATTCCCAGGTAGCTCTAATCAGATGATTCAACTACTAGCAAGCAGCAATTGCCTTTAATGCTTTTTAAAATACAATAAATACCTTCCATGCTAAATTTAGTTATGTTATGATAGGTGATGAAATCAGAGAAAGTGTGGAACAGTGTAAAGATATAATGAAGATATAAAAGGTGGAATTGAAAGCTGACATTGCACATAACAAAACCAAATTCCTAAATTTCTCCGACAATACTGTTTTCATGATACTTTCAAACACAAGCCATCAAAGTGCATATTATTTTGTGGAGAGAAAAAGGGAAAATGTTAAACTGTAACAACATATAAGCTTGAATTTACTTTATCCAAGTATTGAAAATTATTTTTAATGGAAAATATATGCATAGATATTTTTTAATATTAATTTATTTTTTAAAATAATTAGAAGTCCATCTCAGAGTGTGGTTTCACTATTTAGAAACTACCTCTAGGGAGAAAATAAGAGTTTAAAGTTCTACATCAAGAGAGAGCCACTGCATAAGTACAGTGTACAGCATGTGGTACTGAAGAAGCTGCAGTACAAGCCAAATGTAATTGTAAGAGAAAAGTAAAATGATCTGTGGCAAGTGTGTGTTCCATTACAAAGATCAGCTGGGATTTCATGTGGTGAATTCAGCACCAATGATCTTTGTATTTGACCTAATTTAATGTTTTAAAGAGAAAAACAGTTTTTTCTCATTGTTGTTTTTATTATAATTTATTTATATATGTATTATTCATTTCTTTTTTTTTTTTAATTTTTAGAAGAAGACATGATCCAGCACACAAATGAGGTAGAATATGAGAAATAAAGAAATGGAAAGGAGGAGGGAATGAGTATTACCCTTGCAGCTTCTCAGTCTTTACAGCCTTATGGTTTGTTGAGTTAACTAAGGGGATTTTTTCTGTTTTTTCCACATATTAATAGTGAAATTAATCTATTCTAACATTGGACATTTGCGATGTAGACTCCTAAACCATAGCTAAGCTCCCTGTAAAGTAATCACCTCCAATGGGTGATTCTTCTGAATGATTCAAGACACCCATCGCAGAATCCAAAACTCACCCTCTGGATGGGTTTATATCTGCTCAATGAACTAGAAGAGGAGCAAGCCATGACTCAGTCACACTTCCTTCCTGAGCGACTGCAGTGCTTATCTAAGTGGTGAGTGATGCTGGTGCGTAAATATGCCTGAATATGAAGTGCATTGGATCAGTCAGCTGGACCTGAAGGTCAGACAGCATGGGCCCTTTAGAATTACTCTCAGTAAACTTGTCAAAATACTTTATTGCAAATTAAAAAAAAAAAAAATCAAATGGACATTCCTGAAGAAAATGCTCCTATCCATTCAAATAGAGAGAGATCCACTTTATTCTTTAAAAAAACCCCAAAAAACAGTAAATGGAATAGAAGGTTTGGGCGCAGTTTTTATTTGTTTGTTGGGGTTTTTTTAGGCATGGATTTTAGGGTTCATTGGTTGGAGGCTAAGGGGAGTTTGTTAGTTTTGTTTTATTCTGTTTGTTTGTATTCTATTCTTTGGGGACTTTCAGTTGTTTTCTTAACCAAGAAACAAAATATAAACAAAAACCCCCAAAACATAATTTTGAGCAGGAACCAAATAAAAAAATAGCCCACAATTACTTTCATTAGTAGAAGACAAAACGTAATGACAAAAATTGAGTTTCAATAAATTCCACAAATTCTATAAGATAATGACAAAAGTGGTTTACCTTTTACAATGTTTTCTTTGGAAGTACATCATAATAACCAAAAGATCCTGAAGAAATTTGATAGTGTGCTTCAGGTAGAATGCTCAGAGAGATGTGAAGACTATTACTACCTTAATAAGCAGTCATGACTATGGAAGAAATTATCTATTCTGTAGTTGGAATATTGTACCTGTGTGCCCTGCTGTTTATTTGTAAGCTGATAGTGTATCAAACCTGTCCTTCAGCCTTTATGCATCTTGCAATAAGTATTTTATCTGAATGAATCTTTATCCTGTAGTCTAAATAAATTCAACTGCATAAATAAGTTAAATCCTATTTTCAAGATGCATTTATTTACATCTATTCTTTTACAGCACATCAGTGGAAAGTATTTCATTTGATTTCAGAAGGAGAGAGCAGACCAACTGCAAAAAACAGAATTAACACACAGTAACATTCCCATAAAAAGCTACCTTTTTTTTTTTTGTTGCAAATACTTGTGCATTTGTGGGAGTGCTCTGTGCAGCCAGGAAATGCCACTGCAGATGAATTTTAAATAAAGTGTTCATATTTCTTTGGGGATTTTCAGATCAGAAAAAGAAATGGAATATTTACAATTTGGTGCATAATTCATTTTCTGTGGGTAACTACCAGTTTTATTTCTGCCCCCAGCCTGAATGCATTGGAATCTTGTTAAAAAATAAAAATCATAAATATTCAGCTGTAAACCTGAAGGCTAGGAGGTAGTAGTAGGAGTAACAGTAATGTTTACTACTTGTTTAGTTACTTTTTCTATTTTTAGCTATTCACTTGCAATAAAAGAAAGGAATAGAGATTCCTGACATGTCTTGCATTGTTTTTTGAGACAGAAAAATGGTTAAGCAAAATTCTGTGACTTTGACATTTTTGAAATGTAGATTTTGTGCACCTGAATATTATGTCTCTGATCCTATCATCAATTTTGCCTCATCTTAGTACCATTGACTGCAGTGGAGTTTCCTCACATTTGCAAATGTGAATGTATCATTATTTGGCTCAGCATTAGCACTGCACTGAGCAGAAAGAGCCCTTTTTTTGCAGGTTGTTGGTAGAAAGCTCAGTGAATCAGAGCCCTAATTCCTGGCATGTGGCATACATGCCACATCAGTAATAATAATGCACTAATAATTGATTACTTTGATGTTCATACAGTTCTTTAAGGTGAAAGATGAAGAGTATAGTATGTGTGCAAAATACTCATGTATTTTGTTTTCCTTTTTTTGGGGAAAAATCTAGAAAAGGTCATCTCATCTCACTGCTAACCTCATACACAGCAGATAAAAAGTTTCAGTCTGATTTCATTCCTATCATAGCTCTTATATCACTCTGCATTTATGGAATATTTCAAAGTTGCATTCATTTCTATCCCAGTCAGATCTCAGAAACAGCTTTGCACTTGATAACAGAATGAGGCTGCCAAATTCTTTATAAAGGAGGAAATGGAAGGAGTGCATTTAACCTATTTTGAACAAATTGCATTAGCTGGCAGTCAAATATCATATTGATTTTAACCTTGCTCACTTTATTATTTGCTACATGGTCCTAGTCCAGCATATCTCACTTACCTTCCCATACCCCTGCATACTAGCGGCTTCAGGTTAACTGAGGTATATTTGACTTGTTTTAATGATGGAACATGCGCTGCCACCTGCTGAAATACCACCAAAAGGCCTTCAGGTGTGGGTTTCTTTTTTATCCCTTCACCAACTTTTCCTTCTCAAACTATGTAGCCACCAGTATTGGACATACACGTGATTCTGGGGCTTAAACTTTAACAATGCAGATGGCTCAGTCACCCATTTTAGGGGTATAAATAGTTATACCAATTAAGTTTTTGGCCATTCAAAAGCCTTATTTTGTCCTTCTGTCTTGTATCCCCACTATCAAATGAATCTTGTACCTAGTGTTCACCGAGCAATCACATTGTTCACAAAAGTTGTAAGATTTTTTTTTTCAGGTAGTAGCTGTCTTTTGGAACAGCCCCTCAAGGTGCACTAGGAGATATTAATCTTGCCTGACTTCTTCTGCGTAGTCTAACCTACCATAGTAGATTTCTACTTCAGTCCATGGAGGGATATTTAGACATCAGAATAGAACTGATCCTGTCTCAGAAACTTGTCTTAGGACAAGACAAATTGTGTTTTAGGACCACCTCTCCTTCATTCACTAGATCTGTTCAGAATATGTAGGTGAAAATAACAGACATGGTTCTCACCTTTAAAGCACACAAGTATTCAACTAAAATCCATTCTTCATTAAATTAAACTGTAGAGCTCGTTGCAGTTCTTTGGTCTTATTTTTCTACAGCTAATATTTTTTGAGGATGTATTTCTTCAAAAGCTATTATTATTTGTTGAATTATGTGTAAGCCAATATGCAAAAAGTCAGCATGCCTTTGTGAATTTGAAAAAAACAAACAAAATCCACCCGCAAACTCAGAAAGCACAGTCCTCTCTGCAAAACTACACCTGCTCCAACTGCAGCTCTTTCTCTTCTCCTCTTCCAGCTGATTGTATGAAGGTTTAACACAGAGATCTTTGCTTTCTCTATGTGCAATCAAAAACTATTCTGTTTTAGACTGTGTCCTTGGTCTTTCTTAAACCTAATGTACAGAACAACTCTCTGCATTACCAGGTGAACTTCAGATTAACTTCTCAGGCCTTTGACAGCTCTATTTCCTGCCTTCCACTGTGTCAGGTTGCCTGGAGGCTGTTGGGAAGTGTTGCTTGGAGGCTGTCGGGAAGTGTTACCTGGAGCATTAACTCATATTAATCAATGGCTATGTTACAAGTCAAGGAAGATGCTGAGGGCTCTCATAACAGTATATCACATGCATTTACTAACCAAATGGCTGAGCCATTGGGCACATTCCTCTTGGACACAGATTTTTTTGGTGATGTATTGATGGACTACTTGATATTAACATGTCCGAATTCTCTGTTGCATTTATTTGCAATTTTAAAAGGTTAAATATGGAAAAAAATCCCACCTACTCAGCTATTTTTTTATTTACCTTACGTGCCATCTCCAAGGGAAAGAGCTATGAATAGTTGCAGACATTAATTACTGAATCTACATTCTGTGGGGGCATATATCTTTGAAAAGGATCCTGCTGCTCACTGCTATTCGTCTCTTCATTCCTAAACACTTACCTTTTGTTTGAATATAGTGACCATTTCTATTTGCAGAAAATAGTACAGGCTGCTAAAAAGAGGTGCTTCTAATGTGCAAAAAGTCTTGCTTCAAAGGTTCACCTGTGTTTTGTCTTGGGTTTTGGTACGATTTCTGTCTGAATATAGCTTTATAACTTTTTTTTTCTTAGCACTATTTACATGCTACTTGCTTTAGGTCAGAGCTTGTCTGTTCAAACAGAGCAATGATATCCTGTTACATAGGAACTATTCTTAAATAATGTCATAACTATTACTGAGAAGGAAACTGACCAAAGTAGTTAAGTCAGGGAAATAATTCTGTCTCTAGGCATTCAGTGTACCTCTTATGTGTCTTTTTTTTCAATGGAATATATACTGAATCTAAGCCGCTGATGTTTCCCACATAGGCGCTGAGGTTAGATGCCCTGATTTTGGACTTTTTCCCTCATATATTTTACTGCTGCTTTTCTTCATTCAGTAATTCCTCTAAATGGGTATGAAAATAAAACAATTATTGAAAAGATCTTTTGGTGGAAACAGAAAGATTCTACAGTGGTTTTTTACCTTTTTATCTAAGTTCCATGGTGTTTCCTTTATGAACATGTCCATCTTCCTACATGCGCTGAGAGAGGTCTCTTGTGTCAATAAACATAGAATTAGGGGGAGCACAGCACATTTAACTTAAACTTACAATTAATAGAAATTTTGTACTGATCAATGATAATATAAATTATGATCCACCTGATATGGAAACCGTGGTTAGTTCTAGGAGGTGGATTGCCTTAATAGTAGACAGATTAGGAAAATTAGCCTTATTGTCAACATAAGTAAATTAAGCTTGAATTAAAAATAAAACTGTTTTTTCTTTTTCATCAGTATTTGCACTGAGGAAACTATTTAGTTTCATGTCTTCTTCAGTATACTTTAAAGTTTCATCTGTGAATGCTGCTTTCCTAAAGTGGCCCTACCACTTAAATAGGATAATTCTGTAATCAGACAAAGCATTTTTGTCAGGTCTGTTTAGGCATGAACTGACTCCAAGCTGCTGTCTTCAATTATTCACAAACCCCTACTTTTATTGATATTTGTTACAAAGAGGGTTGATAAAAGTATTGCTTAACTCAAAAAGAAATTTTGAGAAAAAAAGCAAAATAGAAGAACAAAAATATGTGAAGTGTTCCCAGGTTTTATTTTGGGACTACAAATCCTTTTTTTGTGTGTTTCAAAACAGTCCTTTCAAAAAAAGGGCTTTAAAATTAGAATATATAAACCACAGTTTTTAACACTTTTCTGCTCATACACTAGGTTTGAATTACTGTTGAGTTACAGGTCTGACAATCAGAAAAATAATTTTTTTTGCAAATAAATAAAAACTACTAGATAAAGTGAAATTACTTTAAAACAATCACCCTCTCCCAAATACATCACAGAAAAAAAAATTGTGCTAAAGAAATTGGCAGAATCATAGAATCATGGAATCATAGCATCATAGAATAGTTAGGACCTTAAGATCATCCAGTTCCAACCCCCTGCCATGCGCAGGGACACCTCACACTAAACCATGTCACCCAAGGCTCTGTCTAACCTGGCCTTGAACACCGCCAGGGATGGAGCA
>WYDI02014917.1:0-16134 GCA_009867235.2 Psittacus erithacus
CTCTGCACTTGTTCCAACAGTTCCATGTCCTTTTTATGTTGAGGACACCAGAACTGTGCACAATACTCCAAGTGAGGTCTCCTGAGAGCAGAGTAGAGGGGCAGGATCACCTCCTTGGACCTGATGGTCATGCTCCTTTTGATGCAGCTTAGCACACTTTCTGGGCTTTCTGGGCTGTGAGTGCACACTGCTGCCTCACGTTCAGTTTCTTCTTGACCAACACTGATGTTGGTTAATTCAGCCTTGAGGACCAGGTGGAAATAACTGGAGATTTTAGAAACAAGGTGAGAGCTTATTTTACTTATTTTGCATTGCTGGCTGATGCCATGGCAGTGTCTGGTTGACGTGAAATAATAGACTTTTTAAGAAAAAAAGGCACTGTGTAAAAGTGTCATGGATTATTCTAGATAAGGCATGCCTCTCAAAAGCTCCCATTGCCTTCTACTTCTTGCCCATACTTGACTTAGGTTTTCTTTGATCCAACAGAATATCTATGTTTCACCCTACAAATCAGTATCTTTCATTACTAATTGAAGACTCCAGGAGCTATTGTTTGAGTTAGCTAATTTCAGAAATCTTTACTGTGGTACATCCACAGTACAAGTCCCGTGGATGACAAAAATACTGTCCTACATCTCGTAAGGAAAGCTAAGCACTGAAAGTAGGATACTCGCGGAACTTAGGCGCGTGAACCAAAAATTCTAATTAAAAGGGTCCCTGACTCAGCTAGTACCTTTCAGGGCTTTTAGGGAAGCTTTCAGGCAGGTACATTTCCACTTCTGTGTGTGCCTTATCTGACCCTATTATGTGCAACTCAGTGCTTCTTTCCCTCCTAATTTTAATTTGGATCCAGATCCAAATGTTCTTTCAAATGATTTCCCTGATCCCAAAGTCAGTAAGGCTTCCCTGAATAGAAACTGACAGGATCAGGAGTTTTGATCAGGCGGCTGCTGCTCCTACTTCTGTTTAAGACAAAGGACAAGGTGATGGCTATGCCACCTTCTCATGTGATTGCAGTGTTAACCAACACAGTCCAGAAGGATGACCTGTTCAAATCTGAGGATTTGAACCTACTTCGCCTGTCTCCAAACATCAGGTTTTGTCAAATGAAAGGAGTTTGTATAATTCTCATGTAAGGTGATAAGATGAAGGATATGGGTTTTTCTAAAGGTCAAAAAATAGGAATTGCATGGAAGGAATAGGGAGACAAACAACATTATGCCACTGCATAAAATCATAGCTAACCTACTTCTTACGTATTGTGTATGCTTATGTTCCCCTCATCTCATAAAGGGCACAGCAGGTTTGCGAAAGAAAAAGAAAAGAAAATGGCAACAGGGAATATCACAGGTTATCTGTTTGGAGGAATGACTAAAGCTAGGGCTCCTCATCAAGATCAAAGACAGCTTAAGAGTGTGCATTATGAACTCATGAGTGACGGGAATACATTCTTCACTGACTCTTCCAGTATAAGAGCAAGAGGACAGCAAATGAAGGCAATAAGAGAGAGATTTGCAAAGAAATAAGATAAAAAGGTAGTTCCTCCTTATTGCAATAAGGGACAGACAAAACTCTGCTGTAGGTTGCTGTGAGAGCAAAATGTTTTGAGAGAATACTGGACAAGATCTTGAAAGAGAAATGTACTGAGGGTTGCTAAGCAGATGGAAACCACACCCATTTCAGGGATTTTTAGACCTGGAAGGAGAGGCTGGGAGAGTTTGCAAGGGAATTTTCAAGTATATCACATAACTTCGCTGTTTTCTTACTGTTCCTTAAGCATCTGCTTCAGGGTTTTGAAGGAAGGACTCTGAATTGGTAAGATATTACAGCAAGAGAGGAAATCTGAGTTCTTATGCTTGCTTTTGCTCAGTATTTCATTATCCACTTCCTTCACTACCACTGCCTTTTCTCTGGTTGTACTCTTAGTACAGCAGGTTTAACTCTCCTTTCAAAACTCCAGCTGCTCTCCAGAGGGAATTCTAAGCTGCAGTTCTGAAGGACCAACCTCCCAAAAGTGGGCAGAGCTCAGGTGCATTTCTTCCAGCTCAGCATTTTACACCAGCTGTCCTGGGCAGCTGAATACCATTTGGGTAAGTCAGTCGCTTGTTACGGCACTCAGCTGCCTCGTTCACCAAAACACAGTAGAGGAGCCTAATCTTCAAGGCTCTGAGCCTACTGCTAATGCCTAATAGGTGAGTGATTCAGGTAAATGCCACCTTGTATCTGGGCTTCTGTCTAAGTCAATGCTCTCAAATATATAATTTACACTGCACCTTCAGATTCAGCAGCTGAAAAATGGGCTAGATGTGGCTTGACTACTTGGTAAATAAACAGTATTTCCTTCTCTAGATTTTTACAGTATCCAGTTGGACACACAAGGTAGCTGTTTCCTACAGCCCTTTATGTTTCACTAAACTTTGAGACTGTAGTTACCTAGAAAATTCTCTGTGTAATGTTGAAATATTAAAGGTCCTACTGTATAGGTATCATTCAGCAATTTACATTTCTGCATGAAGATACTAGGACTCCTCACCTGACAAGTGAGAGGTTTCATTAGGTATTTTCAGGAGCAGTGTGTCTGTTAGTACCTTCACTCTGAATTGTCATCCTCATTGCCAAAAGATTTCTGCTAAATGCAAAGCAGGTAGCGTTTGAAGAAGTATCCATCTTCACTACCTTATTTATCTGTTTGCTGAGATAGGATAACAATAAAAGCAGTGAAGAGTTGATTAAATAATAACATCAGGAAGAGCGACATAAGAAGCATCTAGAGTACTTTTGCTGTATTGAAATTGTGTTACAAAATTGGTTTTTGAAATGCTATAAATAAAGGATGTTGCATAAAAATAAATTGAATCAAATATATCTTAGTGAGTGAAGAGGTATGTTTCTGTAAATGCCCTAAGACAATTTGGCTAAGAATTCCTGACTCATTTAAAATTCCAGTGGCAATCATGACATGTTCTTCAATGGAGACAGGTTTTTGGTATTTTTTTTATATGCTAGCCAGGCAAATTTCCTAAAGTAAATGGAAGGACTTGTTAACTTCATTGAGATTTAGGCTGGTTTGTGTCATAATTCTTCAAAATACACTTTTCCAAATCTAATGCTATTTTTCAGAGCTGTCAGAGCTTCGGAAAGCTAAAAAAAATTCATGTTCTGCAGGGGCAGCTTATACTGAAAAAACTGAAAGCTTTTTGAAAGCTAAAGCAAGTATTTTGAGGAAAAATTTAGCCTTTAAAATCAGTGTTTTAAAAAAGACTTGGTTCTTCAGTTGCTTTACATGCTGAACTCCATGATTTCAGCAGAAGTTCACAAAAAGAAAAACATCTGCCTGCTTAGACTAAATAGCTAATGATCAGTGTAACAGCTGGCTTTATAAAAATGACCTAGTATTACTCCAGGCAGTTTGTCTTCTAGTTCCATGCCCAAACTGACCAACTGTCTTTTCATCTATTTCTAGTGATTTGGAAAAACCATTTTGTTCCAATTGCATGGCAGTTTCTTCTGTTGTTTTCTTTTGTAACTCTTATTCTGGTAGGTGTGAGTAGGTATAATAATTAACAATTTTGGCAGACAGGGACGTCCTGTGAGGCAAAGGAGCCTTCTGCCAGTGCCCTGGAGCTCTACTGTTAGGCGTGTGGGACATTTCATGTTATTTGGTGCGCTCACCACACAGGCTATCCACCCATCACCTGTGCAGAGTTTGGAGTGAGTCCTGTGTGGTCTGTGCCTACATCTTTCTTTGTAATCTTTGATGTTTGGATAGTAGCTTTGCATTTCATGTATCTTGTAGTGTTGCAGGTTCCCCTTGGGTTTGGTTTTGTTTTGTGTTGTTTTAAAAACACCTAACATTTGTGTTAAAAAAGCCAGTATATTACTGTAGATACACAGATCACAACAGAGTTACTTCTGGCTCACACTGGTGGAACTGTGCCTGAATAAATCCTGGATGAGCATCAGAGAGAAAGAGATCCAAAAGAGCTGTTTAAGTTTTAGGATAGTGCTGACCCAAACCAAAATGGCTATAAACTGGCAATATGCAAATTTCAGCTGAATATGAAGAGTACCATGGTTTTTGCCTGTATTTTTTATTATCACTGACTTTCTCCCTTCTTTATTTGGGTTGAAGAAAAAGAGATTCATATTTTGCTTACTGCGTTAGCTGTATGGGTACATATAAAAATCCTCTGAACATGTAAATCAATGTAATACGTCATTGAGCAGAGGTCAAGTCAGTTACTTTCAAAAGAATTCATTTGGGGATACTTAGACTAGAAATTATTCTTTTAATCCATTAGTGGAAAACCATCCATACAAAAAGATTATGGGATGCTATCCTTTAATCTGAGTAATTTTCACTCTTTTCTGGTTGGCGCTACCTGCTGTGGGATTTGTAATGTGTGAATCAGCAGAGAAAATACGTTTCTGTGCAGCAGTAGTATTCACTATCTTTGTGGGAAATTCCAGCCTTTTTTTTGTGAGGTGATAAGTCTATGACACAAATTCTGTCTCAGAAGTTGCTGTACTTATATGGAACTAGATGATCCTATGGTCCTTTCCAACTCTAACCGTTCTATGATTCAATGATTCTGTGATTCAGAGAGGGAAAGATGACAACAGGAATAGATACACTGTTCATTAGGAATATGCTCACACCTGAATGATCTGATTAGCTTTTGCAATTATTTTTTTACAGTAGGAAAAGATTCATTATATTAAAACAAATGGCCAGCTTAATTTAGAGCAGATTAAAAATACCCTTACTGTCCTGCTGAATGGGAGAAGACAGGATCAGCTGATCAGGTGAAGCTAATAAGGTGGTGCATAATGGATAGTTTCAGATTACATGTAGTTTAGTGAAATAGAAGAAAATGTATATGGAGCAAACAGAAAATAATACTCTTGGTTTTGGTGAATAAGGTAGTGTGAATTAATCAGCTTTTTCTAATATGATCTACACATTCTATCACAATTGTAAACAGTATACTTGAATAAAACTGTAATCCAGGTTTTCATGGAATAATTGCAGTTATTGAGGGGATTTTGTTCATTAGTTAAAGAATTCCTTGGATATGCAAGAGTTTTTCTAAATGTATGCAACCCTGTTCCCCTGAAATCTGCTGTTCATTTGAAAGCAACAGGAAATTTAACCCACTCAGAGTAGCTTCACTGTTAAATCAAAGAAGAGGTTTAGTCACCTTGCGGTGGAAGTCAGAATGCCAGGTCAGGTATCCTGCCTGTCATGTGCAGAGTGTAAGAGCTATAGGCACCTAGACTGGGAGTCATAGCATCCAGCATGTTCAGTGCATTAAGATCAGCATAGGTAAGAAAGAAAGCATAAACAAGTAACAAACTGGGAAGTGCCTTTTAAGGCCTCATATTGGGAATAACTATGGTGAAATATTTTGCGTAGATGGCTAGACCTGACAAAAAATATCTTGGAATTCAAAACTGTTGATCTTGCTACTTCTAAAACAGCTGTAAGATAATGACACCGGAGACTTCTCATAATCATCTTACAGTACAACATTTGCCAGAGGAATAGGAGATGGCAATCCTAAATCTTTCCCATGTATGAGTATTTGAACCATAGCTGTAAAGAGCAGCGTTGTCCACAGGATGACAGAGCACAGCAGTTGAGGATGGCCAACAGTGGTGATCTGTACCCAGACTGAAGATGGGGACAAAAGTTTGGAAGGGAAAACCTAACTCTATCCAGTCTAATGGGCTAGATAAGGTACTCCAGCACAGCATTTCAAGGTACCAGGCTAGATTTTCACCCTTTTCAGTGTGTCCCCATCACCGCCTGCCCAGGAGCAGCAGCTGCTGCTGTGCATAGGCAGCAAATCCCTGGTCTCCTGCTTGTGCTGTAGCATCTCCCCATCTCTCCCTGCCACTTCTCCACACATCACTGTCTCTCTGTGGCTGCAATAATTCATCTTCCTGCTGTGATGGATGCAAATGTGGATAAAGGCATTTGGCTGCAGAGGCAGCCTGTGTTGCTGGAAAGGCCACTGTTTGCAATGGGAGATAAGAGACAGGCCAGAAAATGTGGTCTGTAGGCTGGATTAAAGCCATGGGTCAGCAGTTAGACCATGCTGGGTTATTTCTCTCAGTGAAAGGAATGAGACATGGGGTTCCAGTCCCTGTCAGTTTGATTATTGCTGTCTTTTATCTAGCTGCTATCCGATGTAAAAAACACCAGGATTTCTGTTGCCTCCTGTAGTTTTGAAACCTGCTGAAGAATGCTAATGTATCTCCTAGATGGGTCAGTCTGATGCTTATCTAGGTCTTCTGGGCATCTCTGAATAGCCGCCTACTTACCCCAGATTGATGAAGTCTGTGCGTCTTTTGGTCTTGGACTAGTTCCTGGTTTTTTATGCTGCAGAAACTGAAGCAGTTAGGCCCACAAGTGTATTGTGCCTCTCCTAGAAGAGAAAACTGCATAGCTGCATTGTTAGGCTGTGTAGGAAACGTGCGCGTTTGCACCACCCCTGTTGGAATAGCAGGAGGTTTTCTGCCTCAAGCAGGTATGGCAGCTGAGTGAGCAACAGCTGCAGTGTCCTGGAAGAAAATACAGCGTGTGCTCCTTTCTGTAGCAAATCAGGTGCTTTAGATTGCATAGAGACAACAGATTCATTTCCCCAGTGAGTCACTAAGCCTCCCTAAAGCCCAATATCTCCCAAGGCTTTCAGCCGATGTGAAGCATGTTACACCACTCCCAATACAGCCAAAACCTTAAAGGCTTAGTCAAACCTATAATTAATTAACGCTTGGATAATTCGTAGAAGATACAACTCAGTAGATGAACACTAAGGCTGTTGCTAATGATTTTAAATCTACGAAGCAGCTTCCTAAAAACCTTTGAAATTGGCAATTAAAATGTTCTGGTTTAGATGGAAAAGCTTTGATCACTGCGGAGCAGGAAGTAACTTAAATGACTTAGAGTGGAGAGATCCAGTGAAAGAACAGCAACAAACTGCTAAATACAGTGGCGTGGCAGAGGGCCAGGGGAAGATTGGCAGTTTTTCCTTCCAAAACTTGATTTGAAGCCCTTTCAGTATTTCTGTGTTGCATGAATGACTGTGGAAGTCCTGGGAAGTCTGCAGTTCCACGTACTTATGCTCAGAAGATAAGACTTCATTGAAGGATTTTACTTTCATGCCCCCTTCACTTTTTTTTTAATTTCTATGCAATTACAAAGCTACGTTCTAATACTGTGCTAGAAATGACCCTAATGAAAATACTCTGATCTCTCTTGTGTTCCAACGCGGATACGTTACTAACATTTGGTCAAAAAATGCTAAGGTTTAGCAAATGTGTCTGAAAGCCCATTGTTTCCTGTTCAGGGGTAGGAATGTTTTGTAAAGAAACTAACTACCGCTTCGAAGCTTGGTTTTGCTGTGGTGTTTTCTGAGAGCAAAATATGTGAAGCTGTGGTGTTTGCTTGACTAGTGCTGTTCATGCCTTCAGCAATGACATCCACTAAACTGTTAAAAGTGTTTCTCTAACTTGTTCTATCTTTCATGAACTGATTAAAATTTAAGATGTTCTTTGGTATGAAGCAGTGTAGTCTTTCCTTATAAACTTTCTATACTGCCTCAAATAACTTCCAGTTATTCATGGGTAGAAGAAAGAAAATAAGGGCATTTTAGGAAAATAATTTTTAAGGATGTGTGGGTATTTTTATGCTGGTGTAGTGCAGAAATACTCTTTAAGTTGCTTCTTGAAGGAACAAATATTGTTATAATGGTTTTATGTCATAATAAAGTTAAGTTACATAGAAGTAAAATAAGGAGGAAAATCTATCTCACTACTTGTCCGTAAACTCTCCACTGAAGGAATAAGTGTTGGTACTATGTCCATTGATGCAATATCAATATACCTAATAATTCATGCAAACATTTGAAAAATATATAATGAGTTATGGGAAATATAGCCATTTAAATTACACATTGTACTTACTTCATCTGATGGACAGATTAATCCTCTAACTGAGCTTTCACATGTGTTGGATATTTAAATTAAAATGGAATTTGATGTTAAACTGACTTGTGAAGGTGTTGTATAATCAGGACATTTTTGCCATTTAATATTTATATACTGATGACATCTAAGTGCAGGAGTTTCATTGCATAAGGTACTGTATGAACACAGAGCAGGAATATGACACCCAAGGGAATTTAGAAATAAAATACAAAAAGACTGGCCAATAGTACAGCGAAGATGGGAGAAGCTGCTAAGAAAAACAGATTAGTCAGTATAAAAAGAGCAGTTCAGTTGGTGAAGCAGCAATCTGCCACATCTTTTCTAGCTATTCCTGTGAGAGCTTTCAAAGAGATATTGAACAGGTCTGTCCAGTTCCTCATCTGTAAGGTGCAGGTAGTAATACTTTACTAAAAGGTGTTTTGTATGAACAATAGCATGCTCATGTTTCTAAAGTTCTTTCGAGTGATAAAAGTTTAGCTCCACATCTTGCACTGTAGGGCAGGGTTCCGCTCTGGGAAGGTTGTGCTCGTAGTCTTTGGAGTCTCCGTGCGCCTAAAATGTGTGTGCAGGCAGGTTGATTTGCAGTTACCTGGAGCCCCTCGTGCACCCCCTTGCATGCCGTGTCAGCCCCAGGCAAAGCTTCCAGGAGAGGAGAAGCATTCACCTGGAGACCTAATATATTCTGGTGACTCTGGAGGAAACCAAAAATCGTGAGATCTGGGAACTGAACCTTGCAGATAGTGCCAACTTAAGCGTGTTGTTAGCTGTCTGCAGAGCTGAGACAATATCCTGAAGTCAGTTCAGGAGCACAAGCACTGTGTAAATAGTAGAGTGCACAGATAGTGCATTGTTGACAGCACTGGCATGTGAAGAGCTGAGGTTTGCTGCTTCTGCATGAGCCCTTCCAGCATGAGCACAGCCTTCCTAATGGTGTATGGCTTCACTTAGGTGAGACTGCATGTACATTTACACCTGAGAGCTTGGGTCAAAACAGCTGATCGTGAACATTTATCGTATGGTGGAACTTTTCTCATCATAATCCTAAATGGAAATTCTTACCCTGTGTGACCTGGTGGTCCCATAAATTATGGACTGTGATAAGGCCTGCTATCTCGTGGTTCCAGCCTGAAATCAGAGAGCAATGTGGCAAAATCTGATAGGTGTTTGCTGTATAAAACAAAGCTCTTGACAACTCACAAAAGGAAGTTATACTGCATGGGCATACCTCTGATGTTATTTTATCTAATTTCTGTAATTTAATGTTCATATGCTGTGTATAGCTAGAAGTGTGGTAGGACATCCTAAAAAGTTAGGTTTTCCCCATGTGTAGCAGTCAGTACAGTTTGGGTCCGTATGTCATGTTTGGTGATGATTATGATATAACAATAACAATATCATCCTGTGTCATTCTTCTTACACCATTCTTCTGTGGAGGTTGGAATGTGAGCATGGGTAGAGGGCTGGTGGCTGTTGGCAGCTGTTTTCCATTAGCTGCCATCTCAATTTCTCAATGTCTAGCAAGACACATAGTCTAGTTGGTTCCTGATGCCAGATGAATCTTGTGCAGGTTCTGTTCATCCCATGTTTTTTAAGTGTGGTGCTGTTGCAGTCTGCAACTACTCACCATTTGTAACTGGTAGAAGACTGAGGAAGTGAGTTAAATTATTCCTGTTGTGACTTTCACAGGCATTGCATCACCAAACCCAGACAGAATGAAATGAAGTGACTGAACCCTAAGCTTTCAATCTCAGGTATTTTTAATGACTCTTCTCCACACCGGGTGAAAAATGAAGACAGTAATGCTACCAATTTCTTATAGAAAAGAAAAAAATGCAGCTGGGTGGAGCTTTTTGCACAACTTTTTTGCACAGTTTTTTTCACAGTTTATGACATGTTCATTCATCACAGCAGAGAATAAAACTGTTCAGGGCAAGAGATGAGGAGTCTTTATGTATTTACTTATAAAAGGAATTGTTTCTATAACTTTCATAGCATCATCACCACAGTGATCTCAAAAGATACATAGGTATGTAATACTTCTAACTGATACATAATAAAGGAATTATAGAAAGACACTTGTTGACACTGGCAAGGAGGTTAAGTGATGCAATGAGAAGAGCAGCAATGGGTTTGGGAAAGAAGAGACACCACCACCCCCTGTTACCTTGCCTGCATTTCCTCACTGCCTTGATCTCTCTCTGCGAGTGACCCATAACCCTTCCTCTTTTCTTCTCATAGGGGACCTTATGCACTCCCCTTCTCCTTCTTCTCTTCCTCAACCCCACACATGGATGTGACCCAGATTTCCCTTCAGAAAATCCTGTTCTTCTAGAGGCAAGGAGAGTTCTTGTCTCACAGGGGAGGAGGGAATCCTGCAAACTAGATACTGCATTTTTGTCACTTGCTGCATGTGGCAAGCATCCATGTCTGAGATTATCATTTAAATTCTGTTTACACAACATGCAGTCCCAATGCAGCTAGAGTTCTGAGGATAGTCTGACAATATTGCAAATAAATCATAGTAATAGTTGTTCGTAAGTGAGTGCTGACAGTGATATTCAGGCTGTAATGACCATTGTAACCTAAAAAAAAACCCAAGGAACTTTACTGTTTTCAAGAGAAAAATGCATATCCTTAGGCTGAAAGGTAATTTGGTTGGAATGGTACATTTCATTTGTAATGAATGCATCCAGACTTAACACTGCCTCCTTGCACAATATGCGAAACCAAGATTTGACAGTAAAATTCACTGCTCCTGAGTGTGGCACCGTGCTGCCTCTATGGGCAGAATATAGTTATGTGTTAGAGATCAAACAGGGACTTTGATATATCAGTTTTCTCCAAAATGCATAGACTTTAGGCAATAACCAGTTTTGTGAGGGAACATCTAAAGAAGAGTTAAAATCCTTGGATTTGTAGGAACCATGGCCAAAAAGTGTTTTGGTGTGCAAAGAGAAATGGGCAGGCTGGTGGGTCATGTAAGTATAAGTTCTTTTTCAGGGAGACAGTATTTGGGAATAGGTTTCTGCTAAATTTCACAATTATTTTTGTTGGAGTAAACAACTCTAAATTCTTTCTGATGCAATTTCTATAATGAGTGCTATTTTAAGAATCCACCCAAGGCTCTAGTCACGAAGAAACATGTGCTTGGCTGGGTTGCATTCACTCTAGAAAATAAAATCGATGTTCTGCTTGCAGCTCTTGATAGACCTTTCCACTATTGTGCCTTGTAATACAGGAGAAGGGAAAGTTAATGCTAATCCATATGTTCTAACACTTCAGCAACCAAAGTTTTTCCCCTTTGGGATGAAGATTAGAGCTTCTCTAACATAGACTTTGGTAGAGTTATCTATTTCTTGTTGAATTCAATTACCTATAATACATGAGAATTTTCAGAAGGCACCATTTGCATAGGTCGTAGCCAGCACATCAACAACAAGTGTGCCTTACTCCAAAGAGAACACTTACTTCCTGCTTGCTTCCATATGTCATTCTCTTAGAGTGAAAAAAGTTCGATTTCATACTTTCTTTCCTTATTTTGCTTTGGTACACTTGTGCAGAAACTGATGGTTTGGGAAGATACGGTACTCTTCATCATACATGATATATAACTTCAAAGCTAAACACTTATAGCTTGGAAAATTTGCATTTCCCATAAATGAAAGAGTTTATAATTTATGTATTGCTTTCTCATAGCAAAGCTATTTCCTTTTCATGGAGAGACTGATTTTCATGAAAATTCCTTGAAGCTGATGGTAAAACTGAAGTAGCAAGTTAATGATCAGAAGTACCAGAGAATATTCTATGAATGCTGAATTGCAGAAAGCTACGTGGATATATGAAAGATGTATAATTTTTGTTGGTGGTAGGTGTTTATGGACTGAAGAAAGAAAGATTTTTTTCAGTTTCTTCTCCCAGCTATCCTCTATTGTGTGCATGCTGTTGGACAAAGATCTCTTAGAAACTCAGGATTCGTGTCTTTTTGCGATGACTGTCAGGATTCTCTGATTCTTCCCAGATTTATTTTAAGAGCAGAATTTAAGGTATAGCCTCAAGATTAGCTTTGAAGTCCCAGACAGAGGTCACTGCGTATATGAATGCATGATTATTGATGTCAGTGTAAGGATTTTACTTGCTAGAATTCTCTCACACACATACAGTGAATGGTTGAATAATTTATTCAGAATAACCAATGCCTCCTACTAATTATCTGTTTTAATTTACTATGAAATGTGTTTTATTGTTTAGAAATAATGGTTAAACCTGGTATTGAGATGAGCAGATAGTTAAAAGCATATGAGGTACTTAGCTTTAGGGGAGAACAGGTAGGAGAAAAGTTTCTTTAGTTCATTTGTGTAAATTGTGTTCCAAGTTACTTGAATGAGAACATTTTAGATAATGTTATGAGGGTTTTTTGTACTTTCAAATCCCACTTGAGCTTAATGGTCTCAGCAGAACCAGTGGCAAAACTTCCTAGTCCTTTAATAGAGCTAGTTTTCTTGGAGAGGCTTGGGTGTGTAAGGGAGACAAGAAGGAGCTTTGTAATTAAAATTGTTGTATGGTAGTCTGACTTAAAGTAATTCACAGCTTGTCAGAGAAACTAGCAATTAACTGTGAACTTTGTAAAATTTCTGTCCTTAGATATAAAAGATAAATCTGTTCCATTTGTAATTATCTTTATGGGCTGTAAAAATAGAATTCCTTTCATTAAAAACCATTAGTTTTGTAAGATGGAAAGGGCTTTACTCTGAAAATGTTGGTCAACTTAAAACCTCAGTGTGATTCTGTTAAATAAATAAATATAAACCTGAAAATTCCCTCAGCCTGTACACAACAGAATCACAGGGAGGGTTTTGCAGGAGCAGAAGCTCCTGAGAAAGAAGCCAGTAGAGGGTTTTGTGGAAGGAAGAGACAATATTGGTTATCCCTAAATGAGCTTAGAGGGGTGGAAGACTAAAGATTAGATGGCAGTAAGCTCACAAATAGAAGCTGAAGCATTTCGGACAGGCTGTGTGTCTCTGTGTTTGGAGTAAGAGACTGTTCAACTAAGACACTGATGTTCATGCTGTAATATACTGTTTCCCAAAAGGTTCGTGTAACAGGTCTGATCCAAATTCCTCAGAAAGATCTGCTTTTCTCCTCCAGAGGCATTTTGTAACAGGAGGCATATTGCTGCTTTTCAAGAAAAAAGTTTTAAGAGTTCTTGTTATTTAGGCGTACTGTATCCAGTAGGGAAGTTTGAATTTGGAAGACTGGAATCTCCGGAGCAATTTTTAGAAATGAATTCTTAATAACGATGTATATTTGCAACAAATCCAGTACCTGGGAGACCCTGTCCTGGACTCTCCTCATTCAAAGTCCTTGCATGCAGAATGGACCAGAACTGATTTCAGTGACATTTTTAAACAAAATTTATCAGAATGGGTTTGAAGGCAGTAGAAGTGCCCTCCTTATGTTCACAAGAGCCTGGTTATGGTAAAATATATGTCATTTGTAACAAGGTCAGCAAAGCCAAATTGCACTGAGGATTCCTTGTTGGTCAAGTGAAGATACTATCTCTGTTTTGTTTTATGTGTGACAAATGCACTGCTGTGACTTACAGAGTGATTTTTTGACAAAAAGAAGCTCACTATTATGTCATAGCAGAGTAGCATTTTTATTGTACATAGGGTATTTCCAGGCTATTTTGATTTTGCAGCAAATTAGGCTAAGGCAGGTGGATAGTGATTATTTGAGAAGACTTGTTTAAAACAGTTACCTAAAATATTTTTTTCTTTCTATTTAACTAGTTTGCAGGTTTTTACTGTAAACTGTATTTTAGGAGGCAAAAGTATGTATTGTTTGAAAGGTTCATCACAATATTCATGCCAGTGAAAGCTTGGCTGCCTGTTTTCTCTGTAGACTTATGTAAATTTCTAGGGACCTTGTGTGAATGGAAGGAGTCTGAATTTGTGTCCATGGTAATCTGTTCAATGTGTAGAGGAAGTTACAATGGCATTAACCCATGAAAAGGATCAGTGGTTTTCGTGCAAAGCAGTCAAGACATTCTTTGAATTCAGATAGTCAACTTAATCAGAGCTGGACATCGTTTTTTAAGGGGTTCTCTTTGAAAAAGCTTAATGCTGGTCACCTGCTAAGCGAAAATACATTATTTATCTTTAAAGGGGCATAAAAATTGAACAGTAAGCTGAAGGATGGATACATCCCTGAAATAACTTAAATAAAAATGATTAAATCCTGCAGTTATTTATAACCTCCACTTGGGCATTTAAAAGCATGAAAATGCCATAGCTGTCTTGGCTCATTACCTGTCATCTGCCACTGGGAGCTGAGTGAATTCACGTGGAGCTTCTTTAGGACTGGAAATTCAGCTGTGCCAGTCCTCACTGCCTTCCTGGCTGCAGTGGGAGTCCTGCCCAAGCAGGGGTGGCCAGCACACCTGAGAGGCAAGACACAGAGGGGCTTGAGCAAACATGGTGATTTGGGATCTTCTATCAACCTTCACAGGACGTAACAAGAATTCCAGTCTAGTTCCCTACCTCATCTTTCTTTTTCTGAGACATAATCATGATGCTGGTTTGGCTGCCCTGGAAAGGATGTGATTGAGACTGTATTCTCCCTTACCTTTACCAGAAGAAATCATATGTAGCAGCCTCATTTGGGTTTTTTTCATGCATTTAAATTAAATTACAGTACAAGGTTACATTAGGCAACCTGTGTTTATTTGGCTATTCAGCACAGATTTCGTTTGCAAGATTAAATAATATTTGTCTCAGCTTCATGTGTTTAAGCAAGTGAAAGTAATAGATCCTTCTGCTTCGTATCTTAATTAATTTGCTACAGGATATTTCTGCAAATTAATGGTAGACTTGTATTAGGTGGTGGCTTGTTTTTGATGATGATGAGGGTGACAAGGCTGAAAATAACAAATACAGTTTCTGTAAGTAAATAAAAAGTTCAGTGTCTGCAATTCCTGTAAGGTTTTTTATAGTATCTGTCTAGTGCTACTTGAACACTTTGAAACATTTACCACTTTATACAGCTAAATGAATTCGCTGTATTTGCTGAGTGAAGATGTTTTTTGAGAGCATTGTAACTACATTTCCTGACCCTCCTTGAAAATAGCATTACCCAACAGCTTTCCAGTGGGAAGGGGTAGGTATTTCAATGCAGAGCTCTGAATTAACGCAGCAGGAACAGCTGGTATTTGCCCTTAATCCAATTTAAGAGCTGTAAGTTCCCAGAACTATTTTCATAAGAGCTGCTGTGCCTTGTGTGTGTTCACCAGTGGAGATGTTTGGACATTAAAACTATAATGAGAAACACCGCAACTGCTCACGGCATAAGGGAAAAGACCACTGATGGATGATCACAATTTGAAAGTACCATGACTTTATAGAAAGTGTACTCTGTAGTGTTTCTTAGGCCAAAATCTGCTCTGTCGTATTCTCTTACAAGAGGAGTGCAAGGCAATACGGTCTAAAACCAGCATTTAATTTTTGAACGTGGTGGATATTGCAACACGAAAGAGTCACATAATCCCTAGTTCTGTAAGCAAGCTGCAATGGATGGATCTGAGATTTTTCCATTTATTAGGTGTATCAGTTCACAGTCATGTTTTGCTGTCTCTGACAGAATTTGAGACTGCTAAAAAGCATCTAGGGACACATTCCCTTGAGTCTAAGCAAAGGAAGAGTCAGTCGTATCACTTGCTTTAGCCAACTTTTTGAAGTTAGCTTTGTTGCTTACCTGGATGCAAGTAGAGCATTGTCATGGTTTAAGCGAAGCCGTAAATCAGAACCACGCAGTCTTGCTCACTCACTCCCCCTCCTTCCTTCTTCAGCTCCCGGAGGGATGGGAAGGAGAATTGAAAAGATACAACTCCCACAGGTTGAGATAAGAACAGTCCAGTAACTAAGGTATAACACAAATCACTATCGCTACCACCAAATAATAACAATGACAAGGGAAATAACAAGGAAAGAAAATACAACTGCTCACCACACCGACACCCAGCCCAACCCCCACAGTGATCTAGCCCTTCCGGGTGACTGCCCCCAGTTTATATAGTGGGCATGACGCGCTGTGGTATGGAATACCTCTTTGGTTAGTTTGGGTCAGGTGTCCTGTCTCTGCTTCCTC
>WYDI02014922.1:0-14103 GCA_009867235.2 Psittacus erithacus
CCCTTCCCATGGCAGGGGGGTTGGGACTAGATGATCTGAAGGTCCTTTCCAACCCTAACTATTCTATGATTCTATGAGTCTGTGAATAGAATTCAACATGAGTTCTAAATATGTTTCTCCCTGTTGTTGAAATACGTAATCCAAAATATAGATGTCCATAGCCCCATTGCAAGTGTGCATTTGGGAAGTTTTTTCATAAGCTGGTGACTTGTAAAACACAAGAGTTCATGTTGACTGTGGTAGAGCTAACACACACTTTGTAATGATTCTAGTTAAAATCCATCCTCTAAATGTAATGCCATGTAAACCCTGTCACCCATCAGCAACCAGTTGCACATTCCTAGCTATACTGCTTAAGTATTTAACATGTCAGCCTGTTATGACACATCTTGCCATTCAGGTGAGCAATTCAGAGCACCAGCTGTCTGCTTGCTACCCATGTTTCACTGTAATTTTTAATAAACTATTTTATCATTTACTACAAGCCTTCTGTCAAAAGGGCATATTTCCTAATAGGCCATCATATTGTAAAAGCCTATTTTATCTTGACATCTCATTCAAAAAATTTCACCTATAAAATGGCACTCAGTACACTCATCACTGAGTGAAGTATTCAGTTCTGTAAAATTATTTCTTCTTCTACACTTGAAACACAAACATATGCTTTTGTGAATACAGGTTTAATGACACTGTAGTTTTTCAAGAATATGAAAGAGTTTTCCTGGGTCAGGAATTCACATCTACTTTGATGGCAGTTCTCTCTCAGTAATTTTTTGACACAGGCTGCACCTCAGCTGAATAATTTTATGTTTCCTTCACCGTACACCCTGTTTGCAACACATATAGACAAAGTTTTGGCTGTTTATTCTGTTGGACTGACCTCTACTACAACTTTCCTTTTTGTTTTAGAAAATAATCCCAGAAGTTCTTTACTTTTTCTAGAATGCTCAGCAGAGGAGCACAGATCCCTGCAGGCACCCCTGAAGTTTTTGTTTGTGTTTTCTGTTCTACTTGGCTACTGCATCCTAATTTAGCAGCACTGAGTCATTCAGAATTTTTATTAAAGAGTGAAACTGAAAGTGACTTTCAAGCTCTGAACCAAGTTGTAGTGAAATTAAACATATTTAAACAAATAAAACAAAAAAATCCAAACAAAACAGAACAAAAAAACCCCAACTAAACAGTTGTGGCATTTGTAGTACAAGAACCCATCGCTTCTTCCGGGGGAAAAAAATAAATAAATTAAAGTGAGAGAAAGAAATTAGCTTTCTGCTATCAGAGTTTGTGAGGTAAAGATGCAAGTTGTTCAGTTTTTCACAAATTCAGAAAAAACACGTGATAAGGCACTAGCCTTAAATTTAAGGAGCTTATTCAAGGAGTCCTGTGTGCAACTTCTTCTGGTTTGCATTTACACATAAAAGTGAGTATGATTATTTTCATACATCAGGCACAATTTGTGCCTTGAGCTGCCAATTTTGCCAGCATATTTTGTTAGTTAACACACCTACTCATAATGCCAATTCCAACTACATTTTGTGTCCATAAAACTAGTTCCTTTCTTCATCTGATTTGTTTCCTCTCTAACTTGAAAGAGAAATAGTTATTGCATCCTTCTGATCAGTGTCTTTTCTAACTTGATTATCAATAGTTTCTCTAGAGTATCCTCCTCAAAATCTTTAAGACAATTTCTTTGACAGGTCATATAATCTTTTCTCTACAGTATTCTGAGGTGGTAGATAATTCCCTTTTATATATATATGCTTTCATGCTGGAGAAAGTTTAAAAACTTATTTCTGAACTCAGCAAGTCTTTTATTTTGAAGACTTTGAAAATAGAGCTTTCAGCTATGTTTTCTTACATCATATTCTCCAATAACTGCATCAGAGTTAGGCTGATATAAGCCAAATCTAAATTGATATATTACTAGCAGTATTTCCAAGCCACTTCTGTTTTTCATGTTGGTTTAACATCATTCCATTTTTAGTACCAAAGCAGATCATGTATGCAGGAACCCCTAAATGGATCAGCCATACCAGTCACTAAAGTAACTAAATGCGAATTCGTGACGCCATTTAATTCACCAGAACTCCCTTTTTCTGCAAATATTCTCAAACTTAACTTTTCCTAGACAGCTACCAGTGCAATTGGGGAAAAAACATAGCTAAATGATATTTTGAGAACAAGGAGAACAAGTACCGATGGTCAACTCTATCAGAAGCTGTGCCGTTGATTGATATGTATGCAGTACTGAGTCCTCATCCACCAGATGTGTAGCCAGCTTTTTACCTTGGCATTTTTCTGCTGTGTGAAAAATAGTGGCCAACAGTATCATTTTGGTAGTTTTACACAGGTAAAGCCAGAAGAGATCATTAGATTAGATGGGCTAGCACCTTGTATCTCTGTTTCTCTACAGCTGATCCATTGTCATCCTTCTTTATCCTAGTAATTAATAAAGGCCAACTTTGAAAAGCAAGATATCCAACTGTTATGAAAAATAAGATATCCAACTGATATAAAAGTAGAAATGGGCAGAGAATCATAATTTCCTTTGGTGGTTTATCCCAGTGGTTAATAGCACTCAATCATAGAAACATGTGGCTTACTCTACTTTGAAAGCACTTGTCTGCAGCTTCCAGCTTCTGGTTGTATCTTTCTGTGCTAGATGAAAAAACTCTTTAGCTCCTAAGTAAGGTCTCCTCATGGCAGTACTTTTTTATGGTAATCTAATCATCTTTCCATTTTCCCTTGGAGAAGCCCAATAGAGCTCTTCAGCTCTTCTGTTGATGGCATTGAGAACTGCAAAAATTTTCAAAATATTGTTATGACTGTTTCAGCCTTGCTTCCTTAAATTTCCAGCATTGTTTTAAGAAACAGTAACATTTCAGTAATGACCTAATGTGCAGGTACAGGTGAATCAGCCACCCCACTGCACCCCACTCCTAGGCTATATTTCACTGTTAGTGTAACCAGGTTTCACAGCAATTAAGGTTTTTTGCTGTGATGTCCCTTCAGACAGCTAGAGTTGCTCATCCACTACAATACTGAGATTCCTTCCAGAGCTACTGCTTTCTAGAACATGGTCCCCAAACCTCTACCTTGTGCACCTTTTTTCTCTGAGTTACTACTTCGCAATTTTTCAAGGTCTAACTTTGCTAATTGATGCAGGCATTTAATTATTTTTACTCTCCCAGTATCTTCTGTGGAACTGCTAGGCAGTAAATTTATGTTTCCTTCTCCCTCTTTGAGAAAACTTTTGAATACTAGGTCTGGTATCTGGAGGAGCAAGATATACCGTAAAGACACACTGTCAGTCTGAGCTGCTTCATTAGTGATGGCTGCTGTTTGTGATCAGTCTAGTTAACTATATTAATATTGTATAAATGCCAAATGTCACAAAGTTAACTATATTAATATTGTATAAATGCCAGATGTCACTAAGTCAAACACTTTAGAAAATTCTAAAGCTATTACATTTATACCAGTATCGGCCAAAACTGCACTTTTGCCCAAAGAATTAAATCAAACTTGACACCTGTTTTCATACATCCGGTTGCCCAGCATCAATATCTCTGTTACATGAAGCTGGACTGGTCTATGGCTAACTTTTTGTTTCTTCCTCTAGATATTGACAAGTGAGCATCTGGCATTTTCCATATATTCCATGACATTGATAATTTCTTTGCTATTCCAAGACATATTAAACATTTCATATCATTGCCCCAAAGCTCTCTTCAGGTAGCTGTTCAAACAGTTTTCAGTGCAAGGTAACTGAGCCATAAGCTTTTAAAATGGTCATCACAAGCTGAATTTTCACAGTTTGTATGTTCAGTAGTAGACAAGAGGTATTGCCTCCTCCTCCTTGTCTGATGGTAGGGCATCTTTCCAGTTTTCCTTCTACTGGGGAAATAAATTACTGAAAATTACTACCCTTTTCTGTTTTGTCATTAGCTATTGTTCCACCTCTAAGTGTTAATATAAATATTGTTACATAACAAGCACAGGAAACTGGGATAAAATAAAAATTAAAACCAGTAATTTCAGTCCTCAATAAATCCTTAGTCATATTATGATGTATTGTATAAAATATTTATTTAGGACTTTAATTTACACTGGTTAAATGTTCATTCTGGCAGTGCTATTACTCTTATTCTGAATATTTTTACTTCAATATTTCATGCATGTCTTCCTGTTTTGTCTTCCAGATTCCTGTTGCTGTGACACAGATAAGTTCAACCAACCACCCAGTGAAAGTGGGACTCTCAGATGCATTTGTGGTTGTGCACAGGATTCAGCAAATTCCCAGTATGTAGAGTTGTAGTGGTGCTAATGGTTTCGAGGCTGAGAAATGAGTATAAGCTGATATCATCAAGGATGATTAGCTGCAGAACAAATCACTTAGCTAATTTCAGCTTGTTAATTCAAGTGTAATTTTATTTGCATGATAATTCCCAGTGTGGCTCTGTCATTGTTTCTTTTGAGCTGATAAATTAAGTAAATAAATCTGAATGGCCAGCCAAATAATGTAAAATTAAACTGTCAACTAGCACAATTTGGTATTCCATAGATACTTTATCTGGAATATGTCTCCATATCCATAATAAGGAAGAAGAAACCTGTTCAGAGAAAGTCATCTGTATCCAAAAATAGAAAAATATCCAGGCTGGAAGTTCCTGATACTTTACATTCTGAACTTCAAATTTATATAACATTTTAGTGAGAGAAAAGATGTAGTTATTAAACAACATCTTGGGCTTACGTAGTCATGACAACAGTAATACACGTGACATTCAATTTTCTCTGTCTTTAATTATACTTTGCATGGCTTGACGGAAAACAAATGGTAGGAAATCAAGTGTGATTTCCTTGAGGCTTTGTTTTAATATAATATGTGCAGAGGTTGTTTAGCCATTGGAGATTCTGCTCAATTTCCAAGTTCACTGGTTTTATTTACACATTTGGAGCAAATTTATTAAGTTCAATTTTTGATGATCCCCTCACAGCAGAGTGTAGCTGGAAGGAGCTGTGCTTGAACTAGCCTGCTAGGACTGAGTCCAAGCATATTCTTCTAAAGTGAGCCCTGACAAATGTGTGGCTCAAATAAAGCTCATAAGGATGGACCTGATCCAGCCCATCTTGGAGGCAGTTTGCAGATGGGGCTGACAGTGAAGTTCTGAAGTTGCAGGTACTATTGCTCCTCAGCTCATACTGTCCCCTCATCACATTTTAACAATTTGAGGAAGCATAGATCCTACAACTTAAATGTCCTGCTATTGGGAAGATGGAAAATTTCAGTACCATTTTTTGCTTGTTGTGAACTCAGAGTAGTGTGAAGGAGGTTGGCATGCTCAGATTTCACTTAAGAGATTAGGTGCTGGAAGATAAATTTGTTCTAAGTACGATGGATAGTTGGGTTGTGTCGATGGCTGCATGGATTGCTTTTGATTGTTTAGGAACAATGTAGGAATGAATGTAGGAAACCAATTTCAGCAATTTAAGTGATGTTTGTACATGAATTATCTGAGTATTTCTGTGAGTCTTCAGCTTGTAAATGCTCCAAAAATGGATACAGGTGGAAATTACGTTGATGAACTTCTGCAAATGTTGTATGAGAATAGTCACACAGAAATTCCATTAGGGATGCAATTAATATGCAGAACTTTTGGCATCAGGCCTCCATCAACAGACACTAAAGGGTGTATTTTAGATTTACATATATGTAAAATATGCAGTATATGAGTCTTTATATAGTTTGAATTATTTTTTCTTGAGCAATATTTCAGACATACACCTGGTTTTACTACCACTACATAATGTTTGTTTTGATGAATATGCAGTTACTTAGTAGTCTTCTGGTTTTACTTTTCTATAAATCTTTTCAAGCTTTAAAACCAAGAGCTAAACCTTGTCACATGACAATTTCTGCTAAGTGAAGTGACTGTAATTACTGGAAAATCTCTCTAGTGTTTCATCTTAAACTTACTCTGTTTATTAAGTTACATTAAGGAGTGACAGATAAGAAGACTAGAATGAGCATAAAAAATCTAAAATGTACCACTGCAACAACTCTTTTGATAGCCTTATTTCTGTATTACTGTGTGCACTGCTTTTTTCTCTTTAACCACTGATTCTGTGGATAGTAGTAATTCATGATTATTTTTGCTAGTTTGCAGCTTACACTAGAGCTAATATTAATCAAGGGAACCATCAGTTCGCAGTAGATTTTCCTGAAGCTAAATTGTGGTTTCAATGACACAGGTTTATATTAGTAAGTACAGGCAACATAACACCCTGACAGAACCAGTAAATAATGTTGGCCTGTAGAGAGTTGAAGTCAGATGCTCTTAAAATATGCATGTTCTTACATTCTTGTTTTTTAGAGGTATTAAATAAACCATGGCTTTAGCCAATTTCTAAAAGGTGACATGATAGAATTGTTATTTTACTTTCTTTTTAGTTCCTTAACACAATGGGGTAATATAAATTGCTGCTTGCCCCAAAAGAGGCAAAATTAATATAGCCATTAATTTTTCCTTACCACTTTAGCAAAGATTTTTCCATCAAAAGAACTGTTTCACTTTATGCTTATGGCTAGTTATATATATATATATATATACACACATACACACATATAAAACCCCAAAGACCACAAACCCAAGTAGAACAAAAAAGAAACCCAACTCTACTGCTTCACGTTTGAGTTTTGTCAGTTATTTTTATATCCATCTTGCATTTGAAAAGGAAGGAGACATTAAGTGCAACACAAGCATACTGAAACAAAAATATCCTCTGAATTTTCAAAATTGTTGAACTTCTTTGGTGCACTTTGTATGCTCAGCATTCTAAAATTTCAGTATAATAATACTGAAGTAATTTTGGAAGATTTAGAAATATTTATCTGATTTTTTTTCATACATACTATCCAAAATATTAGTAATAACTTCTTTAGTACTTCTGAAAGTTGAGTTCTAAGGCTAGGCAAAACTATTTCATTCTGAGGAGAGAAAAACATGCTTTTTGATCAGCCATCTCATTTCCAAAATGCATTTTAATGAATTCTGAAAAGGATAGTCTTGAAGAGCCAAGAGCAAAAAGAAAGGATTTTCTGAACTTTTGAAATGGAAAACCTTGAACATTTCATATCTTTTTTTCTTAATATACTCCTACCTATAAAGGCTTTGCAATAATACCCCTTTTATCTTCCCCTAAAAGTATGCAGGTACCTGCATTTTTCACCTTATCTTTTGAGAGTTAGAACACAGAGATGGAGATTTTGACATGTGGCTTTCTGACTGTTTTCTAAGTTTGATTTATTTTTTTTTTTTTTTGTTCATCTACTACTATTGCTTCTACATAGCCAGTGTCTTCATTTTCAAGCCTATATGTGATACTAATATATTGATGCAAATTGGCCACTATTTTATATTTTTATATATATATAGAGAGAGAGAGAGATAAATATGTATGCCTATATAGTCTCTAGAGGTGCTTTGGAATGAATAGTAATGTTTGAAGGGAAGTGTATTTTTGCTTGGCACCAAGGTTAACAAGAAAACCCCTAAATTCTGAGATTTATGTGGCAGAAAAATGGTAAACTAAGTCCATTTATTAATTTATAGGAAAAGTTTCTGCTTCTTCCAGGTAATTCAAGTGAAGTGAGCCAGGCTCTGCATCTCTGCCTCTGATTTGTCTGATAAGTTAGAGGGACCACCCTGATTTCTTGCTCTTCAGACAGGCCAAACTCTTGTACATTAACTATTTTTTCTTTTGTGACAAAAGTGCTAATGTTTAATGGCTGTCTTCGAGTCTGAAAACACATGATTAGTGAAAAAGCTGGAGGATAGCTTTACACATTCCTCCAGCAAGTCCTCTCCTTTTTTTTCAGTATCTCCACTGCATCAGAAACGTTGTCCCTGTCCCATTGCAATCACCTTTTCTTCCCTGTTCATCTTATTTCTTGTTTTTTCTCAGTCACCTTGTCATTCTGCCCTTGGTCCTTTCAGTCACCTACAGTGTGTTTTGCTCTCCCTTCTGCAGACTCCCACTATCTACCTTTAATTTCATAACCACCTTTTTCCCCCTACATCTTTCCTTTTCTTCAAGGTTACTGCGTTTCTTTCATCTCAGTGCTCTCTTCTCATCTTGCAATTAGCTTTTTATTGTGAAATGAAAAAGCATTTTCTGCAACCCACTGTTTTGTTTTAGCAATGATAAAACACACCGATAAGCTTGCCCAGATGGTGGTTTGTTTTCCACAAAAGCATGAAATACACTGGGGAAAAAGAGAGGGTACCAGATTCAGGAGGTCTACACAGTGAATTACTTGTATTTCATCTACAGATAATGACTAAGTTTTTAATCTGTGGTGAGACATACTTCTCCAAGATCTTGGCCTCTACTGTACTAGGTACAGCTCTTTCAGGAAATCCATACCTTGACAACCCAACATTTAATGAAATTCAAATTACTCAACAACCCTGTGTACACAAATGAAATTTGTATGTTAGCAATATTCCACTTTCAGTGCAATTAGTGCCAGTCAATACATAGAGTAACTGAAGCATATAATTGACAACTCTGCATGTTACAACTGTTTGTTTTCTGAAGAGTTCATTTGTTTGTTTAAAAACAATGAGGCTCCTAAAAGAACCCTAGCATTACCTTCCTGAAGGGTCAAAGAGGACTAGCGGTTTCTGTTGTGATATTTATTGTGTAAAGGTGCAGCACCATCTGGGAAATCGCAAAGTCTAATTTGCTGTTGCCTTACTGGTAATGTCACTTACCTCTGTGCAAAGTGGACCTCAAAGTTACCTCTCTAGATTAGCAGTATTTATTCTTGCTTTTTATTAGTGTAACTAATTTTACAGAGTGCCAGCTCCTCCGGCCCTGCATGATTGCTGGCCCAACAGGGTTTAGCCTGCCAGCTCAGTTCCTTGGTACTAGATGTCTGATTGAAGAGCAGTGAAGGAAAGTGATGGGCATGCTGCCAGTCTTTGGTGACATTAAAGCGTTTCAGGGACTGGCACAAGGTGATCAAAGTTTAAAATATTTTCAATTTAGCCAAACTGACCATCAGCCAATCTCAGAATTTGGCAGTTTGGTGCATGGTGGGGTAAGGCGATAAAGCATGTTTTTCACACCTAGATTCAGTACTGAGAGCAGCTCAGCTGGCATCAGGAATTGGGGTAAATCTGAAAGGACATGGAGAGTTTCAAAGCAAATGATGTGTGTTAGGCACAGAGTGTTGGTGCGGAACAGTTTTTTCTACATTTTTCATAAAAGAAATTTTCAGAGCCTACTTCACTGGTTTGTGTATTCACACATATGTCTTTGAGGTGCAGCTTATAGGTTTTAAGGGATTTTTTTAACAACTTTTAGGAGAATGATAAAATTAATACAATTAGGGAATTTAATTTTGATCTAGATTTATACATGTGTAATAGTTGATGACAAAGAACAGTTGTGGTGGAGGTTTGATCACAAACATGTTTGATCATAGTGTCAGTGCCTCAAGAATTAATTTATACTAAGCTGTTACAAAGATTGACATTCTGATTCCTTTACCTTTTGTGGTGATGGTAATCAGACACACCAGGCTGGCAAAATATGTATTTGCATGAAGGTTTTATTCACCAGTGATGCTAAACAAAGTCCTTATCAAACAAAGCCAGTGGCTGTAGAGTAGAGCAGCTGTGCGCCGCCCTTCTGTATCCCTTCTTTTTTTTACAAATTACTTGCAGTTTAAACTGGGTATGTTTCACAAGTTGTTTGCATCAAATTGACTTCTGCATAATCAAATGCACCCTCTTACCATTTGTGTTTTCTCTAAAAACAAGACTTAAAAATGAAAGTGCAGCAGTATGAATACATATGGCTTTGTTTAGCAATTTTTTGCTGGATATATGGTTGATCTCAATTCCCTAGAAATCTTTCTCTGACAAGGATTTTTATTTGTGTGAGCATACAGTCTAAAAAATTAGACTGACTTCTCCAGTATTTTCAAATTTCACTGGGTTGCAGATTTTAGCTGAGGAATACTGTATGACGAAAAGTGACTATACAATGGAAAAGTACCAGAGAGATTGTGCATCTCTTGAGCACATATTTAGAATGCCTTATTACTAGCTACTGGCTCTTCAGGTATGTTAGGAAGTCAATGGCACTCTTTTGTCACTGCTACATCTGCAGAGCACTCTCTCTATTGTATATTTACTTAACTCTGACACTTCTGTTTCATAGAATATGTACATGCCATTATTTAGTTTAAAACTACAGCAATAAAACTATATAGAAATATTTTGTCATACCAGAATCATGCATATCTGTTATTTGGCTATCCACTGCTTAATCCCTTGAAAGGATGCTTTCAGTTAGCCTTCTGACCCTCCACATTATCTCTCGAGGTCATTGGGGAATGTGCTTACCTCAGGTAGCTGGTGTTTTCTTCAGCTTTTTGGAATGGGACTTTGCCTTTGGCCCTGTATTCAAAGATAACACCTGAACATGACACAGAAACTAACTAAAGGCCAAGTTGGACTATGTGCAAAAAAAAAAAAAAAAAGAAGAATCTGTTATTGAAAATAAAATACAAGTTACATAATCTGATTAAAAACATGTTTGAGACTCTCAGACCTACACAAAAGTAAAATATTTTCATGACTTGGAGAAGAATATGTACATATTTTCTGAAATTCAGAACCAGGAATGGTACCTCAAATGAATATATGCATTCAAAAGTACTTTCCTTTTTTCCCTGGAGGAACCTTCCCTGGTTCCTTTAATCCTGATGTAATGCCTCCTTTCAGCAAAATACCTGCACATGATGTTTAATTTTTGTCTCTTACTATATCAAATGATTTCACTAGTTCTTGCCAAGTTAAAGTGCATAATGAAGTACATGGGCTCATAAGCTCTTTATGATTCTGCACTTGTGCTTATTTGTAAGAGTGATAAATAGACATCATAAGACGAAGAACAAGTTCCACCTAAGTGAAAAGCAGTGTGTATCTTGGGTTGGAGCTGGCATGTGTGGAGAGGTTGAAGGGGAACATGTTAGGCAAGAGTATTCATTTTTCTGTTTATCCTGTTGAGTTTAACTTTTCTAGCCTGTTTTGTTAAGTGGATACAGGCTCAGAATTCTAAATAGGGAGGAAAAAGTGCATTTTGAGGAGCTAAGCATGGTGTGTTTCAAGTCAGACTTTCAAAAGAATCTGCACTTGCATGGTTTTACAACTTGGCCAGGCAGATAAATTTGAACACCTGTGTTTCTAACCACCTGCCTGCAAGTTTATACAAAGCTGTTAGAAGGTGACTATGCAAATACCTCTTTGTGCTTAGGTTTCTTACAGTAGATAGACCTGTGTATGCAAACTCAGAACCTGTGGTTGGCACATTCTTCTTCCTGAAAAAGAAAAGATCAAACCTGAGTCTACCAGGGACTTAATGAGATCAGCAGTCATGGTGAAATCTGTGTGATTAGAATTTTTTTATTTTTTTTTTTTTTTTTAATAACAAGCTCAATTCTCTGGGAGTCATTGTATTTTAGAAATTTCATGGCTGGGGTAAAAGTGCCTGTGACCTGAGTCACTGATTCTTACTGGATCTTTGGAAAGCCAGAAATCCTTTATTTCTTGTGAGCTCCGTGAGGACTCTGTTAGGAAAAGTTCAGAGTAAACAGGATTACAGCATTAACAGCCTGTACCACTACTGATGAGATGAAATGGAGTTCAATTGAAGTGTCAGCACCCATCATTTAATTTATGCATTTTATTTACTTTTTTTTTTTTTTTTTTTTGTCAGAAGGATAAAGATTTTTGTGGAAACAAATTGCAGCCTTCAGCATTGGCAGGACTTCATTTCAAACACATTTTCTGAACACCCTGATTTGGCAGGTGCTTTTATAGGATTTACCATCCTGGGAGCCTAAACCTTTCATTGCTGACGAGAGATTTTCCCTACACCAGCAGAAGATTAGCTTTGCCTTAAAGGACAGTGGGTTTGAAGGACATGACTAAGGCATTTACTGGGGTAAACCTCTGGCACATCCCCATATCTGTCTTTTAACTAGTCAGAATGACTTTGTAGGTAAAATATAAAACTAGATTGATTGAAGGTGCATTTCATATGGAAAGAGAAATCTGGTATCAGGAAGGGTAAAACCATAGCAAAGGCAGTTTCAAATAAATGGCAAGAGGAACTGATTGGCAAAGGTGCTGATTTGGAGCTAAATGGAAGCATTATTGTCTGAAAGCCAGACACTGTCTGCCTGTGTCTGAGAGCTTATGCAGTGAGGGCAGAGAAGCTGGTTCCCCCATAGCAGCCCTGGCTGTTGCAGGGAAGAACTACACCACCTAACACAGCTCTACTTCTACCTCCCCATCCCCTCATCAGACATTTCCCTGTTTATTCCAACTGACACAAATAGCTTAATGGTTATTTTCTGTGTGGTGTAAGGGGGATTGCCACAGCTGTGCTTTTAGAGGTTGGCCATTGCTCTTAGAATGCCTTGTCCCAATGACTCAAGAGGCACCTTAGCCACAGCCTCAGTGCACTTTCTCTCTTCCTTTAAGAATTAGTAGTTATGGTTTGATTTATTTCAGTTGAGGTTTCATTTTCTATCTGAGAATTGCCTACAATATCCCTCCTAAAAAGAGATTGCAAAAAACTTTGGATTTTGTACTATATGATTGCTTAACAGCTGGGGAGCCTAGTAAGCCCACTTCTAGCTACAGAAGCATAGCATTTATACCAAGCAACAAGGTGTGCCCTAATCCCTCTCCAGGGCTGGCAGCACAGAAGATGACCTACGAATGAGTTTGTGGCTGTCTGTAATTCCTTATCTTCTGTTGCATGTAGACTCAGACCAGCCATTGACCAGAGTAACCTGTTAATCCTTTGTATGTAACCATTTATTCCTCTCTGGAATGATTCCACAGGGTCAGTGATTGTATTCAGCATTGATTTCAATTAATTTAGCAGACCTTCAAAAAGGACATAGATTTGAATCAGGTGCACCAGAAAATCATCACCATGAGTGTGTCAGATTGACAGTATAAACTGCACTTTTGATTTACAAAGGTACAAGCTCAGCAGTCCGCATTGTGGCCAGGTATTTAAAATCTGGAATTTTCAGAATACATGATAGGATATATTGAATTTCTGCTTTGAGAAACTTAGGTATAGTCAGGTTATGTAAAGATTATGCATAACATTGGCTGCTTAGGAAGACTTGTCTTCTTCAATGCAATGTTACAATATGAAAAAATGTTCTAGTGCATTCACAGTTGAGCTAGCTTGTAGCTAACAAATTTGATTAAGCAATAAAATCAGTTTTGTTTGCGCATCTTGACGAGAACTGACAAGTGAGCATATAAAGCATTTCTCTCAAGTCTGTAAGCTGACAAATGTCTTAGGAAAGCAAGCATCTGAAATATACCCTAAAATGTCTGACAGTATACTCCTTAGAATTTCTGCCTAAATGAATGTCTAGGATGCTTGAGAGCACACTCAGCATTTTCGTAATCCTTTAACAGGAATAAGTACCTATTCTGTCAGCTCTGATAGTTTCTCAAATGAAAATTTCTCTGTCTATACCTATTACACGTTCCTTCATGATGTTGAATGTTTAAAATGTACTCCTGAGGAAAACTCGTGTCGTGTATGCACCTAAGGAACGGTAAGCAATCATTACATCCACTATTTCACAATCTAAAGACTGCAAAATAGTGAAGTATGAAAATACTTTTGTTTTTCTTTCCTGGTAGATGTCCGTAGAAGAACAATTTATGAGTACCACAGAGTGGAACTACAGATGTCAAAGATTACCAATCTCTCAGCTGTTGAAATGATACCTCTTCCAAGTAAGTAAAACCTAACGTGGGCAAGAGCCAGATATGGGAAAGATCCCCCTCCCAGAAACACAGAAGGCACAGTTTGTTTGTAGCTCCCAGCAGGAGCTATATAGCTCCTGCTGTACATAGCAGGATATATTTGTATATATATCTTTTATAGGATATATATATTTTATAGGATATATATATTTTTACATATAGGATATATATATTTTATAGGATATTTATATTTGTATATAGCTCCCAGCAGGTTTTG
>WYDI02014924.1:0-23041 GCA_009867235.2 Psittacus erithacus
CCTTCCCCCCCCCCCTTCCCCTTCAGGGCCCCAGGAACAAACATGGCGGCGCTGCTCCGGTTCGACCTTTTCCCGCCCCTTCTGCGCGCGCCGCGGGGGCGGGGCCCCGGGACGGGTTTGGCGCGGAATTCCATTCGGGATCCGCTGTCTCCGCGCGCGGGTGGGTGAGCGAGCGGCTCGGTGCGAGGGCGGGGAAGCGCCTCCGCTGCCTTCCAGCACAGCCGATCCGGCGGTGCCGATGGTGGCCTCGTCCGGCGCCATGGCCGCGCCGGCGGTGAGGCGGCGGGTTCGCTGAGGGGGGAGCCCCGGCCGAGCTCTTTAAACGGCCTGGGGCGGGTGAAGGGGGTGTTTTCCTGAGCCCCGCGGGCTGTTTCCAGAGGGAAAGTTCTTTATGGGAGGGAAAAGGGAAAAACAGGGGAAAAAATCTGAAATTTTAAAGCAGCCGTCGCGGCGGGGGTCGGCGGGCTCCGGGGAGCGGGAAGGGTCGGCGGTAAGCAGAGAGCAGCTGATAACCACCGCTGTGAAACGGCGAAGCAGGCAGGGGAATCGCATGCTTGTCACAAAATCATCACAGCATGGTTTGTGTTGGAAGGGAGCTTAAAGCTGATCCAGTTCCAAGCCCCTGCCACGGGCAGGGACACCTTCCACTGGAGCAGCTTGCTCCAAGCCCCTGTGTCCAACCTGGCCTTGAACACTGCCAGGGATGGAAGTGTGTCAGCGGCTGTGAGGTGTGTTCCTAAAGCCGAGTGCTGAACGATCCACTGCGAATCCCCTCCCTTCCCCTCCACCCTCAGGGGATAGGCGCCTGCATGCTCCAGGGAAGGTAGGGCTTCTCTGGATCAGCAGGCACATGCCACGTTTTTCGTGCACAATGAAGGGGTGGATGGGATTTCTGTATCTCGCTGTCTTGAGTCTTTCCCTGCTTTTATTGTTAAATACTAATTAAACAATTACTTGCTTTAGCTTTTCCTTGGGAATTATGAATACCCGGCAGCAAAGCAAAGTTATCTACTCCTGGTATGGAAAGCCCATGAGCTCGGACAGGAAACTGAGGACTTTAAAGTACAAGTAAGTAACGTTTATTTCTGGCTTGCTCAGGGAAACTTCATCAGTGAAGGTTTCTTTACCCTTCTGACACTGTTTAGGTTAATGTGGCAGTCAGTTTTGAGCATTGTGTTAGGACACGGTATGTCTATAACAAAAACACAAAGCTCTTGAGTTATCAATGTATAATGTGTAACCAAAGACGTGTAACTAATCTGTGAATAAGCATTAACTCTTACATTGAAATACGTATGAAAGCTTTTAATTGGGAAACTAAACTGTTAACCTTGCAAGAAGGGGTGTAAATAGCTCTGAAATTGACAGGCCATCAGCTTTAGCGATATGTGACTTACAAGGAATAGGAAATCCTGTTAACCTGCATGTGCTTCATTCTGTAGGGGAATCCTTCTTACCTCAGAAAGAAGCAGAACACAAAACTGTATACAAGTCGGTGACTTTATTTTAGTAGAAGGGGAGAACGCAGATGAACCTTTTGTGGCACAGCTCCTGGATTTATATGAGGATGGTAAGAGAAATAAAGCTTTGTTGCTATCTGAGAAATCTTAAAATGCTCTTAAGGCGCCTATTTCATGGGGATGAAGTGAGCATTGACACTATACCATTGACCTGATTTGCTAAGGAAATGAGGCTTTGGGAATCAGTGCTTCTATACTCACATGCTCCCCAGTTATTTAGGGCTGACAGCAAATTTCAGCTAGATTTTACAGGTAAACAGAGAGCTTAAAGATGAAATTCTCACAATCTTGCTTAGCTGCCTAATTTAAAAGAAATAGTTCTTGAGAAGACACTGTGAGCTCATGCTTTATTTAGACTGGAGAATCCAAGTGGAGCAAGGGCACTGCAGCCCTGGAACTTGCATCTCATTAGACATCAGGTTATTTAGCAATGAGGTACACAGCTGAATAAATGGGGCTGGTCACTTCTGCTCCTTGCAGAACTACTTGTTTGTAGGTAAATACAAAAAGATAAATCATGGAAGGTTATACAAAGACTGGATTAGAAACTACTCATTAGCAATGTCTGATTTCTTTGAACACTTGTGGTTTGTTTTCAGCCAGCATAATGACGTTTTCAGGGGGTTTTATATTCCTTTTTTAAAAACATGAATACATCTCACTCCGGCTTCCTTATTTACTAACACACATTTACTGTAACATAACTGAATATTCTTCTCGTGCTGGAAAGAAACCCATGAAGCTTCCTTGAAAACAAGATTCTCCTTTTGTTATATATCTTTGAGAAGTTCGTTTAAAGAAATGTGGCTTTGTTTTCATTCAAAGATGAACATTTATAATGTAGAGAGCAAGTTAGTATTCAGCTGTAGTATGTTCCAAATGTTTCTTTCAGCTCTCTACACACTTAGTCTGAATAAATGCTGCAAACAGATTTTTCTCCTAGGTTTGTCAGCAGCAGGATTTGCTGGTCTGTTAGGCAGTGAATAAGTTATGTTCCTGCCTTACTTTTAAAATACACTGACATTAAAAATAACGTTCTGAAATTTCTCAGTTCTCCTTTCGTGCTGCTGCTTTTGGATCGATTAGATCACGTCTGTGCAAAGAAGGAACCATTTATGACAGTGTCTGGAGCTGGTCTCCAGGTGTTCTGATTGATACCCTTGTATAAGTTATCTTAGTCTTTAAATGTCTCAGGTCAAACATTTTAATTTAGCTTAGAAAATGGGAATTGAAATCTCTTCTCCGATGCTTTCTCACTCGTGTTCAGTGTGGATTTCAATCCTTGACGGCATTTCAGCTTAGAGTCATTGAAGTCTGGTAATAACTGTTTGGGATACAATAAATTTCTTACTGTTCACTGACTTGTTTTCACTGTTGCAGGTGCTCAGGTGAAACGCGCAGTTGTGCAGTGGTTCTCTCATGTTATGGAGGTACCACCGAATAAACGGAAACTGCTTAAAAGAGAGGTTTCTTCCCAAGAGGTGTTTTTGGACCAAGTTCCTGGCTTTGACACTGATATTGCTGCGGAGACCATTATTAAAAGCACCATGGTATGTACTGCAGCCCCTCTACACATACAAGGGAAAACCAGAACCAGTCTGGAAAGTGTAATAGAACAGTGCAGCTACTTTATTCCCTCCCAAACCAAATGCGTGATGTATATTTGTTAATGGAGTTGACATAGGTTAGGATAATTGGAAATTTAATATTCTATCTTTCTTCCATCCCAAAATCACCTTGGTTGTTGGCAACCAGCTCATTTAGAGGTTTATATGTAAAAAAGTTATGTGAATGGGAGTTCTGTAGTGCAATAAGCTTATGCTAGTGCAAATGTAGGTTGAACATTTTTCCCTATATAATGAAGGATTGCATGAGTTCCAATAACAAGATATATGATTAGGGAATAGTTGAATGCTATATTAACAGTAAATGTTATGGTATGTGTGTTTAGGTATTTTCTCTTTTTACAGGTAATACCACTACATCTGAATGAGGAACCACCTATTTCATTGAGCAAGGAAAACATTTTCTATGTAAAACAGTCTTGGGATGGGAAATGCTTTAAGACTTTGTCCCCTGACATATTCTCTAAGCTGAAAGAAGCTAACAAGAAAGGAGGTGGCATCCTAAACTCTTCAAACTCATTTATTCCTTTGGACATCATTTCCCCTCTGAAAAAAGAGACAGAAAGTGTTGTTCGGAGCGCCACAAAACCCAAACCTGTTGAGCTGGAAATAGAATCAAAACATTCTGCTTCCAAGTCCTCCCTTGCTAAGGAGAGACATTCACAACGAGGGGCTAATGGCATCAAAACTCCAACAGCGAGGAAGAAGTTACAGTTAAACAGTATGTATATGGCAATATTCTGCCTCTTTGGTAGTTTTGAATGGAGTATGCTTACTGCCTCTTCATTTTGTGTAGTTCAAACGATGGTAATATTCAACATCAGTATTTTTAGTTATCGTATGCAGATTCTGGGGTTAGCCCAAGACTGACTTTTGGGTGCGTCAGTTGTTTGTCTCATGTCTGTTATTCCAAGCAGCTGTACTGCTTATATCCAACTGCTGTTACAAGTGTTTTATTTGCAACTGGTAAGTCTAAATTTAAAGTGCTAAAATGTTACCGACCAGCCTAACTTGACCTCGGAACATCTCACTTGAATCTTCTGACTAATGGTGCACTAGAATGTTTATATTGGGCTTACATTGAATAAGCACATTGGATCCTGTGTAACATGCAGCATTTTCAAACTGGAGCCTGACTAAAGTTGTAAGTGATGGAGGTGGGTTAGAAAACTGGAAAAACACCAGTTTGTATTCTATTTAGTTGTCATTTTGGAGGAAGTGTCTGCCTTCTAGCAATTCAGTTCCTTGTTCCTGGAGTGTAATGCCATATCCTTTCATTTAAATGACAGTCACTGAACCAGTCTTACCATGTCTTCTGAAAGTTAACCAAACCAGTCATTTTAAAGCCTGACAAAAGTTCATTTTGCTCTTGATTCCTAGGTCCCACACGATCTTCTAAAGACAGGTTCCTGGGTTGTGAAGTTTTGGATCTTTTGGATGATGACTTTGGTGCTATAGCACCATTAAAACCATCAGCTGCTAAAAGAAAAGTGAAATTCACCGGCATTTTAAGCTCACCACCAAAAATACCTCATACCAATGACATGGAAAAGTCAATATGTGATACTGAAGAGTGCTGGCAGAGGTTTACTGAATCGTTACAATTATCTCCCCTTAAGGTCAAAGACTCCAGTGAGAAAGCCAAGAATCTTGATGTGAAAAATGATGCTGTATCGTAAGTGTCTCTTTATAATTATTTTTATATGGGAGTTCTGTTTGTATGTAGCTCTCTTAAGGCACACTTATGAAAGACTTCCGGAGGGTGAAGTAGGTGAAGTCTCTGAGTGTACCATGTTTTGCCTGTTGAGATAACTGAGAGAAGGGGGTGGTAGCACTGAAGCTTTAGAAAGCGTGTTCCTGGGAGGTGAATGAGTGATCAGGGGGATTGTAAGAGGAGCTGACTTTAAAGAGGTGGATGCACGCTGTTTGTGATTACAAGAACAGAGAGAAGATGCTGCAGGCGGGAATGGTAGGATGATATAAAAGGGAATTGAAGCTATATTACTGATCATTGTGGTTCGTACTCATCAACATGGATAAAAATCATTTTCCCAGCAGTATATGTGTCACAGGTCCAAATGTGCCCTATTTGTGACAACTGTTGATGTATAGAAAGGGACGTAATTGGCCTCATGAGAGTTCTTGTGATATTTGGGTGTATACTTCCATGCTAATTTTTATGCAGAAAAGAAATCAAAACTCATAAAGCATAATTATTTAAGTGTATCTTCACACAGTCTTTAAAAATGGCATTAAGCTGGGCAGGAGGAGAACGGATCAGACTTCCTTGTGTAAAATGTTGCAAGAAGGTAAAACCAAGTCATGTTCCTCCTTTCAAAGTGTAAAGATGTGGATGCAACACCTGGTGGATCTGCACTCTGGTTTTGTCACTTATTGTATAGCATAAAATCATTTGCCCTTCATTGATAAGGTAATAGCATTCAGCAGTATTTCTAGATCTAAAAAAATTTCTAAGAACCATCAACAAAGAAAACATCTATGATTCATCCCATTGTGTCCTTTGAACTAGCAGGAAGGTTGTATTAACAGTAAAATGTTCCTGTGGTAGGGATGAAGAAGCGCCCAAGAAAGAGAAATGACAAACAACCACCACTTCCAACCAACCAAACCCACAACTGTTTGGGACCCCTGTCTCTCCATTTTGGCAGTGTTACATGTGCAAAATAATTTGGCTGCTAATTCAAAATTACTATAGTAAATATTCTGTTTGGAGTTTTTTTCTTGGCAAAGATATATCGAAGAGAGGAGAAATTGTGCTGTCAGTATCTGTGCCATAACAAATCTGTAAATAACTGTCAACAAGAATTCATGCTGGATTGACAGGTGTAGTAACAATTGAGCCTGAAGTTTGAAAGGCTTCATCTTCACAAGTGTGATGCAAAGAGGAAATACAAACAGGTTTGTGTTCTTTCTTTACAGTCCAAATAAATGTTGGGAACTTCATAGTCAGAGCCATGTACTGACCCTTCGCTCTAGAAGAAGTTGTGTGCAGCAGACAAGCGCTCGCATTGCAGAGCAAATCAGGTGAACTTTTGTGTCTGTGCTCTCTTATTCAGGTTGCTATTGATAGCTTGAAGCCTTAAGAAGCTTGTCTAGCTTAACAGTGAAATGCAAATGGTTCTAGTAGTACAGCTTAATTGCAGTGTGAATAGAAACTAAATAAAATCAACTCATGGTGTTCATCAGAAAACTGACTTCCTTTAAACCAGTCTGTTACTAGTAGCTATGGCAAATGAACAGCTCAAGTGGCAACTATGTTGGTTTATCTATTATGGTAACTACAGAAGAAGCTGAAAATGTACAAATGATACTTTGCAGTGTGCAGTATTGTATGTGTTTTTAAAACTCTTCATTTCTATTTCTCATAGCATATTAAATGCACTAGAGTTGAACAAGGAAAAGGAGTCTTCATCTAGCTCAGACAGCTCATCCTCTTCGAGTAGTGAGGAAGAAGAGGATGATGAGATCTTTACACCAGAAAAGAAAACTAAATTAAGTGAAACAGTCAGCACCCCAAAATCTTCAGTTCACACCCCTGCCAGGGCCCCAAAGAAAACTGTAAGTTCCATGTGAGAGAGATGGTTTATTATTTCCAAGCCAATTATTGGAATATTTGATGCCTGTGTATCAAATGAAGTATCTGAACCCTTTAGCTTTTAATGAAACATTATCTTGATTCATATGATCTTTGATACGAGTAGGATACACAAATGTATAAAACACTTGTGTATTTGGACAATGAAATTCAGATAGATCAGCTCCTAGTTGCTTGCTGTTTCTTAAGAACCAGATCACTTTGTAACACAGCACTTCAGAAAAGCATTCACAATCTAAAAGTCTTTCAGACAGTTAAAAGGTGTTAATTGTTGGTGTCATCATCCCTTTCCAGTTTCTTTTTTCTTTTTGGGAAGAAAAGGCTGAGGCTTGTTTGTAATTCCCTTTGTAAAGATTGTTTCTCTGTTTACCTTATACTCTGGCATGCCCAAGCAATGTTTGGGAAACTTGTATGAATGATCAGTCTCCAACAGAAATTGCTGTCTGTAGAAAATTTATATGAGGTTGTAACTTTTCTTTGCAGCCTTTACCAGGAACACCCAAGACACCCCGGAATGCAACTCCTGAGATTCCCAAGCGCAAACATGCAACACAGAAACCAGCCAGTGTACTAGAAGAGGCCAGATTAAGGTAATGTGTGCTCAGGGAGTAAATAATCTTTTCTGCATCAGGTGTGCATAGCAGTAGGCTGTGCTGAAGTAGGGAAATGTTATCTTTACCGTGTTGTCTAAATCTAGTAAAAATGCGTTATGTTTTGATACCAGCAGAGCATTTATGAATTTACAGTACAATACCACATTTGCAAATACTAGTAGCATTTACAATATACTTTTACAATTTCAAATTATGATAACCAGTCCATGCTAAGTCCTGCAAAATTAAGTATCTTTGGTTTTCTAATGTTGCACAGAATAAAGATCCTCTTCCACTAGCTTTAGATTTTAAAGGTACAATATCTGTCTCCTCTTAATGTATGAAAAAGCTTTATAGCTGCCATTGTAGACGTCCACAGTGTGGGGGAGGCATTTAGGGCTGACTGTATCTTTCAAACTGAGTTATAGCTTTTTCAGTTTCGTATAAGCAGTCTCCCCTGGTTTATCCTACCTCTACACTGGCAGGTTTTTTGTGAATTAAACCAACCAGATCTCTACTAGTGCATATTCATGCTGATTGTTCCTGAAGATGATTGTTCAGCTCTCTTTAAGCCTAGAATATGTATAGAGAGACAAGGCCATTTCTTTTGGGATGTTTGACAATGATGTTCAGGCTTAAAGTACATAAGAGATTTGGAAAGCTACACACAGCTGTGAGAGGTGGAGCACTTGGTTCCTTGTGTTCCTCACTAGGCCCTTCATGTAGAACTGCAAAAATGCAAACCTTGGATCTCCTTAAACTTTCTTTTTTGTGTTATTTTTAATCCAAAGGCTGCATGTTTCTGCTGTCCCAGAATCTCTGCCCTGTCGTGAGGAAGAGTACCAGGACATCTATAACTTTGTGGAAAGCAAGCTTATTGATGAAACAGGAGGGTGAGTTTGTTGTTGAGACTGTAACCGACAGCACATCTCCCTATGGCATAACAGCAGTGTTGTGGTGTCAGACAATCAACACTGCTTTTATTTAAAAAGTTATCATCATTTGGCTGAATTAAAGTTTACAGTTGAATTTTCTTGGTATTTTGCTTCCTTAAGAAGGGTTGTGCATAGAAATAATGCGGGCTCCTTTATTGTACAGATTCAAATTAAAGACCAAAATATAACTAGTCAATTTTAGATGTCTGGGAAACCATTTATTTTCTTTCTCTCTAAAGAGGTAAATTATATTCATGAAGTATTTGTCTGGAGTGACAAAGGAGTAGTATTCAAGGCTGGTCTCGGAGCCCAGGAATTCCCAGCTCATTGATCCTAAGAGTGTTAGCATTCTGCTCAGGCTGCTGAGGAGGTGTTCTTCTTTTGTAGGTGCATGTACATTTCTGGAGTGCCTGGTACCGGTAAAACTGCAACTGTTCGTGAAGTGATGCGCTGTCTTCAGCAAGCTGCAGAGAATGATGAGCTACCGTCATTCCACTTTCTAGAGATCAATGGCATGAAGCTGACTGACCCTCACCAAGCTTACGTGCAGATACTAGAGGTAAGTAAAGTCTTGTCAGTGGCTTTCTGGGTTGAAAGAGATTTTATGCTTTGCCATTAGATCCTCAACGTGTTACAGTATTGACGGCACTTAACATATCAATACTTCCAAATAAAATAGTCTCTCTGAGAAACTGTATGCTTTTGTCTTAGAGGAGGATTAAAAATAGTTAATTTGAGGTGATGGACAACTTCTTGAACTCTTTTGCTTTCAGCTGTGTAAGGACAGTGGCTGGGAAATAGCCTGATTACACGCGCTCAGGTTTAAATCTAAACTAGATTCTTTTTATAGTTTCCCCTTCTATAACTTCTTCTGTTTAAAAAGTTACTGAGATGATGACTCTGGAAGTTGGTGTAGCAGTACAATAATTTCTAAGAGGGTCTTAATTGTTAACTAGCCTGTCGTGATAGCAATCCAGTTAAAGAGGGACTGTCTCTGTCAACAATACTGGACTTGTATGACAAACTAGTCAGCAGTATCTCATCTGGGACTACCAACTGTGCTTGTTTTTATATAATTACAGTAAACTCTAAAGGCCTTTCTCTCCAGCTATGTATTCTTCTGTGCTCTTTTATGGACAGCTTCTGGGAGACCTGAGTGTCTTATGAGCTACTTTTTTACACACAACTCCACTCCCCCATGCCAAAAGCTAGATGCTTAGTGTTGATTGCTAGAGAAAAAACCAAATAGGAATTAAACTTCCTATTTCCAGAGTTTCGGTGTGATTAACCTGCAGCATTGTTTAATCCTTGTCCAGTTACTGACAGGTCAAAAGGTGACTGTAACCCATGCTGCAGTACTGTTGGCAAAACTGTTCAATACACCTGGACCAAAGAGGAAAACCACAGTGCTGGTAGTGGATGAGGTGAGACAAAGAATCCTTCCTTCTCTTTCCCTGAAGTATCATAGGAAATTATTTGTTGGAGGATGAAGGCAGACAAATTATACATGCTTAGAGTATATCATATGTGATGTAAAAGGAACGGACTTGTCAGAGAAGTCACACAAATAGTTCCTCTTAGCCTTATTAGGAAACTGAATTTAAATGAGCAAGTATCCTGTTGCTGTGTTGTTCTCTGCCATGGGTTTCACACTGGGTTTATGTTTTGTTTTGGTCCGAGTTATAGAATGACTTGTTCTGTTAAGTCCGAAATGCCATAGAATTCAGCTGTATTTTGTCTGGAAGCTGCTGCTTTTCCAGTGTGAAAACTCAGCATGAAGTAAGTCATACCCAGTTTTGAAACTCCTTCAAGTGAGCTATGTGCAGTAATAAACAAATGCACACTTCTTTTTTGCTGTAAGCTTATTTGGGTTCTCATATGGAGGGTTTTTTTAATCTTGTTATATGTGGCATTAATATCACAATAGTGTTTAAAATCTCCAGCTGTTTAATCACTCTACTGTGATTAATACTGTTCAAGCATGTAGTAGGACTGCGCTTTTCCAACAGAGATTAATGCCCTAACTCAGAGAAAGCAGTCCTACTCATAGATGGATAAAGGAAATGCAACAGAGATGGCTTGTTCAGAATCACATAAGAAGTCTTACGTAGCAGAGTTGGCCCTCTCACCCCATCAGGTCTGGTAAATACAAAGCTATTCTTTTTCAGTCTAATTCTCTTTCTGTCTCTGCAGCTTGATCTTCTGTGGACCCGGAAACAGAATGTGATGTACAATTTATTTGACTGGCCAACTCAAAAGCACTCCAAATTAATCATCTTGGCCATTGCTAACACCATGGACTTGCCAGAGAGGATAATGATGAACAGAGTAGCTAGCAGGCTGGTATGTCCCACAAATTCTGTTGCTATGCTGTAGAATGAAAACAGATTAAATACTATATGCAGTTAAAAGTAATCCAGGAGAAAGTTGGGATTGGTTACATCAGAGGTTGAACAATGCTTTTATAATTCCCTCTCCAGAGGGCTGATAATGAACACATAAATTTTAGCAAAGAGCCAGCTTGCTAATCAGATGTTATGCTGTGTAAGTACACTATGTTCTTGTAAGAATGAATTAGGAATGCAGATGTCTTTTAAACATATTAAAATCTGGATAATCAAATGTTGCACTTCATGGTTAAGCTGCTTACTCTGGAGTTCAGGAAAACTATCTTCTGGTTTCCCTTCCTCTTCCCCTTTCATTCCAGCCACCTAGTTAGTTCTATGTGTTAGCCATCACCAGCTTGTAGATTCTTTTGTTGGATACTTTTGGACAGAAAGTTAGATGTTGAATATATTTTCCTGGGTTATCTCTTTATTGCTGCTCTGAAAAGTGATTTGTGAAAATCAGTGCTCTGTGCCTCCATCCTTCTGTGACTTAAATAGCTCCACAGTGTGTGAATTGCTTTCCCCCACCCGCTAAACCTGCAGATCAGCTGAGTCCATATAGTCATAAGGGAGAAGAATTTTGCATAAGAAATGCAAAACTCAGGCCTCCTGCTAACTCAGGCCTCCTGTAGAATATGAAAGACAGTGCACCATCTCTAACACAGATAGTCCTCCTCTGAAAGCAGTTTGATTGCTACCATGAAGTCAATAGTATAACTATACATGTATACAGATTTGCTAAGGGAGAGATGAATATTCTTTCATAACTTCTGCTGTTTCTGCATTAAAAAAGAGTGTACGCCAGTTGTAATCAAAAGATTTTCATATTAGGTGGCTCCGATTTGTTTACAGATTTTGTAAGAGGATATCTGAACTCTTGACAGCAACCTCACTTGCTCCTCAGGCCTTTCAGTGGGGAGTTCCAACAGGGATCCTCACTTAGTTTTGTGAATTTGCATGCTTACTTCACAAAGTGGAACAACTGATTGGATTCACTTTGAGGAGAAGGATATGAAAGAGTGTTCCTAGCAGAGAAAATAAAACCAACTATACAGGCTATGCTTGAGCAGTTGAGAGTTTTCATGCAGTACAAATGCTTCTCACTGTGTTGTATTATTTATTATAGGGCCTCACCAGAATGTCCTTTCAGCCCTACACCTACAAACAGCTACAGCAAATTATTTCGTCCAGACTGAACAACATGCAGGCATTTGAAGAGGATGCAATTCAACTGGTTTCCAGAAAGGTAAGTACAGTGCAGATGTACATCCTCTGTGTTATGCTAGGTAGAGAGTGTGGGGTACAGCAGGGGAGAATCTTAGTAGTCAGGCTTGGTCTGTGGTTGTGTTCTGCACTGAAGACAAGTGGGGTGCAAGCAGCAGATCTCACATGCTCTCTGTAAGGTATACAGGGTTATTTTTACAGGAAACATTGCTAAAGCAGTGTCCTTGCATTTCCCACCTACGTTGTGAAGGTGGGAGTATATGCCAAGAGCTGGAGATATGACAAGTCATGTGTAATGATGTCAGCTTCCTCCAGTGTTTGGTATAATGTGAGTCATTGGATGATCCTAAAAAAACCCTTGTGTGGCAGAGGATTGAATTTCCTGCATTATTTTTTTTAACCTCTGACTTATGTGATTATAGAAAAAAGATCAGTCTTGAATTTGTGATGACCAAATCATGGTGTAGCAGGGTTACTTCTGTTGGTTTTGGTCAGTGAGATTGTTCCTAGAATCCCAGTTTGAATAACATAGTTCACAGGAGCATTGCTCTCCTGTTTTGTGGTTGGGTTGTTTTGTTGGGTTTTCTTTTGTCTGTTGATTCTTCTATACTCTTTTTCAACTTGTAGTAAATACAAACCTGTCCTGTTCACTTTCAGGTGGCAGCACTGTCTGGTGATGCCAGGCGTTGTCTTGATATCTGCAGAAGGGCCACTGAGATCTGTGAGTTCGACAGCCAAAAGGGAACCCCTGAGATAGTCAGGATGGCCCATGTGACTGAAGCCATAGATGAAATGTTCTCATCACCATATGTAAATGCAATCAGGTAAAAACATCCCAGAGGAATCTTCTTGCTTTTGTGTCTCTCACTTCTTTTCTGAAACCGCTCAGTCTGTCCTCACCACTGTTTGGGGAGCATATGTAATGCCTTGTGCTTTAAAGCATGATACAAAACAAACCTTGCAGCACAGCTGGGAGAGAGAGGTACAAAACAGGAATTAAAGACAGGGGAAACAAAGGCATAGAAACCCTTGTACAGGTTTATACAGAATGTTTAGATCAGGAGGGGGCTTTTGGAATCTCCTGTTTGTCCCTGCTTACTGTACACTGATTTCACTAGGCAGCAGTTTCCAAGTACATATATTTGAATTCCTTCCAGTTGGGACTAAATCTAGAGAATATACTCATGAGCTCACAACTACAAACACTACTGGTATAGGCTTACTGGACCAAACTTTGAGCTAGACTGAAGGAAAAAACACTCAGAGGTGCACAGTGTAGTCTTCAGGTCCTCAAGAGTCAAACTATTGTGCTCTACATACCTGCTTGTATTATACCACCATCCTTGCTTGCTTAGATGCAGCCACAGATGTCTAAGGAGGATGCAAGAAGTTCCCATTTGAACTGCTTGCTTTCTTTAACATAAATAGATTCTTAGGACTTCCAAAAGGTTTCCTAAGGGAATAAATGAGAAATTCTATTGACTTTCAGTTGTCTGCACAAGCTAAAGTGCTTTACCACTTCTGGTCAAACAAAAATCACCCCAAACTCTGTTTCATCAAAGATGGGGAGGACTAACAGATGAAAATAGGATATTCTGCTGGATATGCAAGTGCTGCTTTTAATGTGCCACTTGTTCCTGCAAACCTCAATGTTAATTTGTAAATTCATGAATGTAAGTTGATCAATACACACTGCAGAACATTTACGATGTATGGAATGAAATGCTGTGTTCAGATACATTGAAAGAGGTGAGGTGAAGTGAAACACAGTGCAGTGTGGTACCAAAGCTGCAAGCTGTAATACGATGGCTAGTTGACATAGACTGCCCCTCTATGGTGAAAAGATAACCTGCATTTAAATGGGTGATTGCCAAGCAATAATTTCCCTTCCAGACTTTAATGTTTCATAAGTTCTAAACTTCACAGATTGACTTTTGTCTGTTTGTTTTGATACACAGGAATGCCTCACTCCATGAACAAATCTTTTTGAAGGCAGTTTTAGCAGAGTTTCGCAGGGCAGGAGTTGAAGAGGCAACAGTTCAACAGGTGCGTTCGTGTTCTGAGTCTTCCCCCACATTAATTTTGGCACTTTTACCTCTTATGTTTTACACCCCCCTCTTTTTTTGGTCAGGCCAAAGTGTAACTATTTAAATACTTGGAGGTTTTAGTCTTACAACTTGATGGAAGACAATATAATATAATCAGGCAGTGCGGTTCAAGAAGGAAAACTGAAAGTTGACTCCAACTTCCATAGCACTCTTTCTCAATAGAGGCAGATATATCAATTTTTTAGGAGGCCCATAAAATTCTTGGCACCAGCAGTGCTGTGACGTCTCTGCACAGAGTCAATTTCATGATTCACAGTAGGGAAGCTTGATGTTAATACTTACAAAAATGTTTAGAACTAGATATATAAAATAACCTGCCAGTTTTCTGGTTCTGCTGGTTCATAAGTATAATAAAAATTAATGCATTTTCTGTTACTGGCTCCTGAACATCTGCATCAGTTGATTGCATAGATACGCTGTGCGATCAGTTCTCAAACTTCAAAGAGTATTTTGTTGTTTTCCCCTTGGTTTTCCTTTAACACCCAAAGTGTTTTCATCTGCTTTTTCTAAATAGTAAAGCAGAAGATCCCAGCTAATTCTTGTTACAGATTTACCAGTCTGCATGATTGGAGAAGCATGTTCTCCTGTAGTTAAACGCGCATCATGCCTTTCTAAGCTGTGATCTTTCATGTCTGTCATCAGTGTGACTTGTGTTTATCAGCCAGTGGGCCTGAATATCACTTCCAAGTGAATTGAATTGATATTTAATTAATGGTATGGCAGCTCTTAATCTGCTGGGTAAGCTTTAGGCCACCTAGTCAAGAGGAGGTGTAATAACATAAAATGATCTAGTTACTTAAATTGCAGAGAAGCTGGTTTGCAAACTGTTTTGCTTTTTGGCTCTATGAAAAAGGAAATTACAGCTTGGAATTGTTTCTTCCTCAACAACGACCTAACTGTTCTCTCCCCAACAGGTCTATCGTCACCTTCTAGCTCTGTGTAGAATGGAAGGCATCCCGAGCCTTACGGTGTCAGAAGTGATGGCAATTTGTTCAAGACTCGGTGCCTCCAGGCTCTTGCTGGTGGAGTCCAGTGCTAAGTACCTTGAGCTGCGGGTGCGACTCAACGTCAGCCAGGACGATGTCATGTATGCCCTCAAGGATGAATAGGAAAATAGAGATTTTTATCTGGTTTAATATGTATTTTAATATTTTAATATGTATTTTTATTGACAAAATAGCGATACATATTTTTTTAACTAGTTTGCTGGGATATTTGGTGTATATTTTGGTATAATAAAGAATTTGCTTCAAAGCATTTTAAGTAATTGAAATCAAGCTATTTGTTTTTAAAATATTTTTGGGTGCTGGTAAGTGGACCCTTCAGCTGAGGTGTGAGAGCTTGGATTGCTTCCATCACTGCCGCCTTCTCTTGAGACTGGACTGCCTTCTTCTCTTGAGACTGGTAACATCTTTGTCGCATTGCTATTTATATAGCTTTTCCTCATTGAGTATAAGAGACACATTAAAATGTGCTTAATGATATAATGAAAAGGAACTTTGAGTTTGAAGGGAAGAGGTTGTTTACTACCACGAAAACAAAAATACCAGAAGAAAACAGTCGTTCAAGTAACAACCTTGGCCTTTCGGGGTTTACTTTGGCGGAAAAGCGGAACTCCCCGCAACACTTACCTCAGGCAACGCCGCCCCACTGCCACCCGCTTCCCAGCTCCCCCTGTGAGGCTCCCCAGGGTCCCGCCTCCGCTGGCCCCGCCCCGTCGCGCAGGCGCGCTGCTGCCTCGGAGCCGCGGCCGAGGCGTCCCCGTGCCGGGTGGGAGCCGCTTCACCGGGCGCTTTCGCGCGGGCTGCAGGAGGCCGAGGTGAGCCGCGGCCTGCCCGCTACGGGCTGACCCGCCGCGGTGCCCCCGGGCGGCAGGCGGCTGTTATTTACCCCGCTCTCAGCCTATCGCCTCCGCCGGCTCCTCCCTGTGCTGGGGCGGGGAGGGCTTCGCAGGGGTGTACGGGGCGGGCCGGGCCTGCCCCGCCCTCACGGGGCGCTGGGGACGGAGGGGTCCCGCTGACCTGCCGGAGGGTGCGAGCGGTGCCCGCCACCGGGGCCGCGCCGCGCGCCGCGTGTGAGCTGCCTCAGGCGGAGGGAGGGGTGCGGCTGTGGGGAGGGCGGCGGTGACGGGCCTGGGCCCCGAGAGTGTATGTTCGTGGTGTGTGGCCTCCTCTTGCCCCTCTCCTGGTGCTGACCGGTGTTTGGGGGTGCTGGAGGTGTGTGCTCAGCCTTCTCTGTGCCGCCTGCCTTCGTCCGGTTTGCGGTGGGTTGAAACAAGTGGGGATGCTGACGTTCAGTTTCGTGTGCTCTCAGTCCCTTAGAGACGCAATCCTGTGAGATTAATGAGCCAACATGCTTGGCAGAAGACCTAAGAAGAGCCCTCAGGCAAAGGGCCAGGGAGCTGCAGTTGCAAAGCAGGTAAGGAAGGTAAAGGGCCAGGGAGATGTGGTTGCAAAGCAGGTAGGGAGACCTCCTACTCCCACAGCTCTTCAAGGCAGTCTTGCTCAGGCCTCTTCCTGCTGTTTTCCTGCTGGAATCTTCCTGTGTGTTAATAAGCTGCTGCAGGACCATGGCAAAATTAAATTGCATGGTGCCTGTTTTCCTGCTTTCTCCTTCAGCACATTCTTCTCAAAGTAAATACCTGATATGCAACAGTGGAGATCTTGCAGGGAAGCCACAATGTTGTAATGCTGTAATCTTTGTAGGAGACCTCATGACTCATGCTTACAGTAGTTTGCTACCCAGGGTATACTCAGGTTTAATGATAACTTCAATAACTATATGGAGACTTGTCTTGCACCTCTAAGAAAACAGAAATAAAAAGGCCATTGTATCAGATAGCAAATTTAGGGGCACATATCGGAGAACATTAAGGCGCTACACCAGAAACAGTTAATTTCCTAGTCTACAGTAGTTTTTTTCTTGGAACAGCTGGACTGGTAAGTCTGTGGCACGCTAAAAGTGAGCTTAGATGTGTGTGTGTTGGGATTCTTTCACAGTCTTTACCTTTTGCTGTAGTTTCAGGAGCCTTGAGGAGAGAAACAAGATTTAGTCATGGTTGGCCAGTGTGGGGAGTCAGGCGACAGTGTCAAAATCAGAAATACAGCCAAGGTAAATTCTGGGTGGAACAGGCAAAGAATGTGTTAAAACCAGAGTGGAAGTTTAGAAACTTTTGAAGGTAGAATAAAGGCAAGTAACAAGAGGGAGGAGTAACTGATAAAAAATGTAAGGAAATACAAAAAGACTTTGGAATAGGATATTAGAATAGAGAAAATAGCTAAGATGTTCTCTTTTGGTGATTTCTTAAGAACCAGCATTCTCATACTGGAAACAGAATGGTTCAGTTAGAGATCTGTAACATTGCTATTGGTCTAGTATGAAAGTTTGCATATGTGAGTTGGAGAGGTAATAGATAATTCAGTCTGTTTGAGCAAGGGAGGAGATAAAGGTGAAAATATATTTTCCCCCTTCCAAAAAAAAAGGAACCACAGTCTAAAAAAATAAAGAATAAACAAAGAATCTGATTAACATTTCTTACTAATTACTGATTCAATGCAGTTGGTTATTCAGCCTGTCTGACAGCATAGAGGGTTATTCCTTGACGCAGATACACTAATAGCTTCCTCACTTGCAAATTAACTCAATTTAAACTGGTTTTGTGCTGTGTGGTATATCAAATGCAAGTTTTTTAGAACCTCTTTTCCTGCTTCATTAAGCATTTATTTAATACTGTTAATTTCATTGGAAATGCTGCTTACTGAACAGACTGAGAGACTTGATGCTTGAACTGCTGGATTCCGTTCTTGACTGAATTCATTACTACACTTGTTTAACTTTCTACACTTGTAGTGAAGAATGGATCAGGTGTGCTCCTGTCAGTTTTGTATATTGAGATAAGGTGTGTGCATGTTCCAGAGCACTTTAATCTTTAGATCTCCATTATAAATATTTCCTAGCTAAATCGTATCCTGATCTTCTTTCCATTCTGTCCAAGACTGCAAATGTATTAGTTTTCTTTTACAGAAGGGAGATGGGTAAGGCAGAAGGTGGCTAACTGGTCTGCCTAGTGCCTTGCAGGATCAGGGCTAGCAAATAGCTGCTGCTTTTGAATACAGTTCCTGGTCCTTGGAATCCATGTTTCTCAGCCATGTTTCACACTGTTCTTTGAGATTATAGAAGGGTTCAAAGAGAGTTATAAAACATTTTGAGGCGGTAGCCACCAACACCTTGATTCCTATAGGGTTGAATAAGGTTGTTATTACTTACACAAGCTTATAAATTGACAGGCAGCTTCAGCTTCTGGCGGCACTGCTCATTCTCAGAGGCAGGAGGAGATTGTTAACCCTTGTAATAATGACAACTGAGTTTTATTCCTTGGCTTGAGAGAGGCTGCACTGCTATCTGCTTAGCCATATGAAGATGGATAAGTCACACTGGGACCTGTGCTTAGAAAAGGTCTGAGGAAGGTTACTCTTACTACCTCATAGGGCAAACCTAATTCAGTTAATTCATGTTTATAAAAAAGCTTAGCATACTGTGAATAAAAATGTTGTTATTTCTGGGGTAATTAGTGTCTTAACCAGCAATGTAACACTTGTGATAAAAAAGTATCTTAGAAGAATACCTTTTAGTCTGAGACCTCAGGTTTCTCTGATACCTATGTGCTTTGGCATATTTTACAACAACTGATAGCCCCACTACTTTGACAAATTCTGATTGCTGTTATTAATAAGATTACCTGAGATGCTGTTGCTTAGCTGATGATATGATGATAAGCAGCATACAATGATACGTTGCTTAGCTGTTGATACGTCCAGACAGTTGATAATTTTCTCCAGTGTACCATAGGCATTACTGGATTTGTAAGGCTGTGTGTGCACATGCATCTTCCATGTGTTTGTGATTTACAAACAGAGGTAAGGAGAAGTACAGAGCAGTTCTGTATATGTGAATATAGCTTTTTCCCAGATATAAGGGGGAAATCTCTGCAGTGTACATGTGTCAGACTGGTATTGCGTGAATGATGATTGCATACCTTTTAGCTTAGCTGTTAGCAGGAACTGCCCTGAACTTCCCTGATGATATCTGCTTCATGAGGTTCAGTATAACAGACATAATTTTGTTTTACCTTATTATGTCATGCTGTTAAATAGGCTTGATTTTAAGCAATCATTTATTGTGTGAAGATTTAGAGGGAGCATTTGTGGCTTATTAAGATTTATGTGCCTTATGTCAGTTAGTGATTAACGCCTGGTGTGCATTATTTTGGTAATAGAAGTGGTGTTAGAGTGGGCCTTAAAAAAAACAAAGAGCAGAATCCAGAATGCATGACAATGTTTCAATAATCCATGCAATGTGATGGGTTTGAGTGTCATCTCTGTTCTAACTGCAGTATTCTATTTTCCCTTGGCTCCAGCTGGGGCTCTTTGTAGATTTTAATCCAGAAGAGATGCTGCTGGCTGCAGAGGACGGTGGGGATGATGGAGACCTCGAAGCAGAGCTTGCAGCTATCACAGGAGTGAAAGTGAAAGAAGGGAAATCAAAACCAAAAGTGAAAAGTAAGTTACAGTGTTTGGATTTTATTTATTGACGACCAGAATAAAATTATTAAGACACTTACTTACAAATCACTGGCTTATCTAAAATGTTATTTCATACTGATAGAAGCTGAAATTGCAACTACTCTTTACTTTGAAAGGTTTAAGTTGTTACTCCACAAGAAGGGCATGAGCTTTATTTGTCTGTGCTCTTGTAGCCACAGGATAAGGATACATAACGGCTAGCCAGTTTAATGACTGAAGACATGTTTGTTTAGCCTATGAAGCCATAAAAAAGTGTAGTAGGGGCTAGATGAATTAAAAATGGGAATTATTTCTTGTGGAGGGTTGGTTGTTGTTTGGTTGTTATGTTTGGGTTGTTTAAAAACTGGTTTTACTGAATGCACTTAAATATTGTTACTTGGGGTCTGTAACCAACAACGAATATCCTTCTAAGAGGGAAATCGTGAAACTGATGAAATTACAGGAGGTTAGAGTGTCTCTTGGAATGGATCCTTACTATTCTTAACATTTTAAGCACCTGTTAATGTTGTCTGATGGTGTTTGCAAGCAGCTGTGCAGTGGTATACAGGATTGCTATAAGCTGCTGTAAATGAAGGCTACCATTGAGAAGGGCAGTCCCTAGTGCATATGCTCTGCCTCTAAGCTGCTGTACATATTTACAGAGCTGCAGGCTGAGCTGCTTCAGGAAACTGATCTATAAAAGTACATTTCTGTTGTTGTGCTGGGTTTTCACCTGAATCAGTTCCTTGGTCTGGTTTGCTACCTGCTTATTTGAATGCTGCTGTGGCTTCAAGGGAGGGGTGGCAGCAAGTGGTTGAGGTGAGACAAAGAGAGTGGGACCTACCCTTGCTACAGGTGTGTGAGCAGATACTGGAGAGAAGGTTTAGTGCAACTGCAGCCTCATTTGGAGTTCTGCAGTATTTTTCCTGTAGTATTTGGGGGGACTTCACACAGAGCTGCAGGGAAATGAAGAATTTCAAAATATTTAGGAAAAGAGACTGTCTGCACACTGTAGCTGGTGAGGGGCAGTGGAGGTGTTTGTATTTAAAACTAGAGGTTTAATCATTTCCACTCTCCAGATGCCAAGACTGTAGTAAACCCATTAATCTAATAAGCATAACTGTGCTGAGAAGCGCAATAGCAGAATTTCTGCCATTGGACATAGATTACTCATCGTTAAAACATGCAGGAAAGTGTTCTGAGGGTGAATCTGGGTCCGTTGAACTGTCAGCTTTTCAAATGCTGACTTCCTTCCTGCCTTGCTTATGTCACCTAGTGTGTTTTTTCAGTCTCTTTATTCATATGAGGGAAATAAAACTTCAGGCAGTACAAAACTAACATTTACTCTGCCTTTTAAAGTTATGTGTTATGGCTCATAAAACTGTTTATATCAAAAACATTTCCAGCTATTCTGTTTCCCTGATAGAATTGGGAGTATGTAGATTAGAAGTTCATGGAAGATGAACAACTGAATAGCTGACACTGAGGGCTTGTGAGACCTGGTACAGTGTAGTGATAAGGGTATGGTGCATGGGAGGGGCACCTGGAAAGGAGGAGGGTACAGTAAGGGCAGGGAGGGAACTAATCCTGTCTGGAGAAGGACCAAAAAAAAGGGACCCAGTACAGTACATACAAGTGCTCAGTTCTTGGCTATGCACAAGGTGCAGTAATTCACTCCTGGCTTTACATTCCAGAGCTCCGAAGGGGAGGGGAGAAGGTGCTCTCTACCTTGAAGATACAGACAGCAAAAGCTGTACTGTTGTAGCATCTTAAGTACAGAGATCTATGCTGTCAGTGACTGATAAATGCCAGCTAGGTCAGCCACTTGGATGTCTGAAATTGTAGCCTCAACTTGCTGTACTGGATTAGAGCTTCGGAGAAGGCTTGGTTGGCTTTTTTGCCTCTAGTGGGGCTTCGTGTAGGGAGTGCTCTGAGCGTTGCGGTACAGCCAGTTGCCTTTGGATATAGCTTACTATCCTAGTTGCAGAGTTTTGCTAAAGGTTAAATTCATGAGCAACATGTTTGATATAGGTACTGAAGCACTGATATGGGAAATTAAATTATGTGAACAGAACCAGCTTTGTACCTGGGTTCATTTTCGGCTGATTCAGCAAATGCAGCAGACAGATGGGATCCATTTTAAGATGCATTTAAATTGACTGTAAGGCTCTGTCCTGAAGATGTATATTTTATGCAACATTTAATGACGCTTGTGAGTCACAGTCATGTGTCTGCATCAGGAAGTGTCAGAGGCATTTATGTGGATGGTTGGGGTTTGTATGCAAATAAATTCACCTTGGAGAGTTGGTGAAGGAAGTTGATAGTTAAAGAAGATGTGGTTGCCACAGCATGAGGTGGAGAACTCTGCAAGGAGGAGTTAAGTAGAATTTTCAGTGTGAAGACGGGAGTTAGAAGAGAAATTGCAAGACAGTAGCCAAGAAAGACTGGAAAAGGGAAAATCCCATAGGCATGGGACAGCAATGCAGAAAACGAAGAAGTGTAGCTAGAGAGGCAGAAGAAACAGCACTTTCTCTGATTTGCTTAGGAGTTCTCTATGCAGTGTTTTGTTGCTGCTTTTAGGCTCAGGACAAGTACGATGCCTTGATTTGGAGTGTGCTATTTTTGTATGCTAAGTGTGACTTTGCAGTGGTGTTTGATGTTTAAAACAAGTATTTTTTCAAGGTAGAACTATTTCCTTGTCTGTCTTTCTTGCTGTCTTCAAACATATGGATAATTTGCCTTGCCTCCTTGCTTATCATGTTAACAGCTGTAACAACCAGGAGTTTGGCTTAAGGCTTGTGTTGTTCAGTATGTCTCTAAAATTGATGTCAATGTGCCTCATCAAATTCAAAGGATACATACCTAGTTTAACATGAGATGGAGAGAGAGAGACATTCTTGTGTTTAAGACTGTGGACTGGGAAAGTGGATCAGCTGTTGGAGTCTCAAACATAATGCAGACCCTATGCAGAACTCCAATGATTTAATTAGTTGGTGTTTCATTGGAAGTCTTTGAGCTCAGCACCATTTATGGTTAATGCCTTGAACTTTGTTCTGATTTATGGCTGTATGTGCTGTTATAATACATAGAATAACATATTTTGGCTTTAAAAGAAAATGTGAACCGAAGTTTCACTGGCAGGTGTGCTGGGATGGCTAATGCAAGTGTTTGCATCTCATGCATTTAACTGCTAGGCTAACTCAGTTATATCCGTAACAGCAGATCTTTGGGAGCTAGAATACTTTTAACTCAAATCAGTTCAACATGAGGGAGAGAAGAAAAGGGACAGAACTGGGGAAAAAAATAGTTTGTTGCCACGTAGGGATGGATGGCTGTGGACCACTTCTCTTCCATATTATAAGGACACTGGGGAGGGACTTTTCATTAGGGACTGTAGGGGTAACGGGTTCAAACTTAAACAGGGGAAGTTCAGGTTAGATATAAGGAAGAAGTTCTTTACTGTGAGGGTGGT
>WYDI02014925.1:473-13119 GCA_009867235.2 Psittacus erithacus
TTCTTGAAAATGGGGGTTATATTTCCCTTTTTCCAGCCATCAGGAACTTCACCTGACTGCCATGATTTTTCAAATATAACGAACAGTGCCTTAGCAACTTCATTTGCCAGCTCCTTCAGGACCCATGGATGAATTTCATCAGGTCCCATGGACTTATGCATGTTCAGGTTCTTAAGATGGTCTCGAACCTGATGCTCTCTTACAGTGGGCCTAGAGTCCTCACTTTTAGAGTACCTGCTTCTGCCTTCCAAGACTGGGGTGGTGTGGTCAGAGCATTTGCCAGTGAAAACTGAGGCAAAGAAGTCGTTAAGAACCTCAGCCGTCTCCAAATCCAGGGTAGACAGTTCTCCTGATAACTTCCGGAGGGGGCCTAAGTTGTCCCTAGTCTGTCTTTTATTCGTTACGTACCTATGGAATCCCTTCCTGTTACCTTTAACGTCCCTAGCCAAGTTTAATTCTAAATTTATTTCATAACCCAGTACCAGCCTGCTTCTTGCAGTTTTATTTGAGGCATTTGGTGCTGGTCATCATCAGAAGCACGAGGCCAGATTGCATAGATCTTAAACAGGAAAGTTTTTGTGTTCCTGTTCCAAAAGTTAATTTTAGTTATTAACTGAAAAAAAATATGCAGATTTGGCAAATGGTTGATTTCCTTCCAGAACTAAACTTCTGCCATTCAGACAAGCAAGTGTTTTCTCCACTGTCTTAAAATGTGCTCCTTCTCTTATTAATCTGTGGCAGGGAAGTGCACATGTTTTCCCATACTTGCTGCTTTGCCTCTGTGCTTTTAAGTTTTCTCCATCCCTGCTGGCTTTTCTGTAAGAGCAGAAGCCCTGATAAAAGTATTTTTAAACACTAGTATCCTCTTTGGCCCTTCCTCCCCTCCTTCCTCTTGCTTTTTACTGCTTTGGTACCAGCAACTGTCCCAAAACCTGCAGGAGAGAAGAACACAGATTTCTACTGATGATAGTAATAATTTTTGCATCCCTTGAAAGCAAGCTGAGGAATGACCGAACACAACACTTTGGACTTTGTTGCCCTCAGCAAAGTCTATCTATCTGGGCTGTGCAAACACCAGCAGCTCCCAGAAGGAAATACAGATGCAGCTATCTGCCTCTACCCCATATGGTTGTCCAGCACTATCTCAAAAGGTTTTCAATCTCGAAAAGCCTTATGCCAGACTCTGGTATATGAAACACGTGCCTCTAGGTGCCTGCAAAAACCTTCTCTCCAATCTGGTGTTATAAGACAGTCCTGATGTTATTTCAGACATCTCAAGCTGATAAAATGTACCCTAACAATTACAGCTTAGGACTTCAGGAGTGCTACCTGAGGCCATGTGCTACATGATTTGAGGGGATGCAAACCCCTCTGTGACAGTTGCTAAATGCAGCTCTGGCTGGAGGTAGGTCTTTGCCCTTCTCTGCTCTTCCACAGGTGTACATCAAAATGATTCCTGCTCCAAAACTCAAACCTTACCTCTCAATCTTGAAATGGGAATAATTTTGACATGCCACTGGAAACACTTGGACAACACTTGGGGTGGAAACCCAGGACAAATGCCTGTACCCTGCATCTGTTCAGTGATCTGACAACTGTCCACCTGACTGTGCCAAGCATCACAGTCACAAAAGTGTGTATTCAAGGGCAGTTTATCACTGTGGATGCCCATGATGCAGGTTCTCGCAGTGAGGCCACAGGGGCAAAATGTTTTGAGGTATGCAGCCTGAGATCAGGAGAAGGTACAGTCTCTTCAGCTGCTGGGTGTCTCAGGGTGAGCGTTAAAAGTATAGCAGGCATCCAAAATGAAGATGTTTTAACAGATCTGCTCTTCAATTGGCAGTACTAAAAATCAGTTGCTCCACCAGGTTGCTGTAGAGGTTAAATAGTTGCATTATAAAAGTGCTTAAAAAAGGTAATTAATCAGCATTTTTATTTCTAGAGCCAAAGTTAACCATTAAAAGAAATTTAAAGGGTATGTCTCATTTCCCTGCCACTTGCCCACCATTTGTTCTTCAGGGATACCCATTTCCAAGGACTGCAGTATTTTTCACCTACATCAGAAATTCTCAGTTAATGCATGCCATATCATAATAAGTACATTTTTTGTGCCATTTAACACATTACACATCTGCCAAACTCTCTCCTAGGCATATTCTAAGTGCAGGTGAATTCAAATTGAAGCAGTAACCATACTAAAGCACTTTGTTTGGGGTAATTTCTTTCGTTTTCACAAGAGTGAGTGAATGAGCAATAGCCAGAGAGGCCACTGAGCAAAAGATCATTAATTTCTGTCCTTTGAGAAATTCCAGTATTTTTACTTTTCTTTAATCCCAGACCAAAGGGAGACACAATTAATAGAATTTTCTGCAGGACAGAAATGCTTCAAATTCTAACATAATTTCAGAGAGCTCAGCTGAATCATTTCATTTCTAGGAAATACCAGGCAGTGTAATATTAAGAGGGAGCCAGGGGTCTCAGGGAAGTTGTAGTACACCCAGAAGGAAAGCTAGAAACATGAATTACATCTCCTTTGAGGCATCTGCACTTTGGTGCTGAGCACAAAGCAAAATGGCTCCCTTTTTATATAAAAAATGTGAAACACTATGATTTGGTCTGAACAGCAATGCGATATTTCACTTTGATGGCTTAAGGAAAAAGCAAACATTTTGGTCTAAGTAGAAAATTCTTTTTGGATACTTTCACATTTCTGGAAAATCTTTTTTTTCTGACAGCAAAAGGGCAAACATTTAATGGAAAATTCCCAATCAATCTAATGAAAAGTCTCAGTGATTGTTAGCACAGAGCTACACAGGAGCTCTCCCAGGAGCATTCAAGAATTTTAGACCTTCACCCTAAATCTTATTCTCTAAAGTGTTTTTAGCTGAAAGTTATTGCTTGGGAAAAAAACATTTTAATAGGCATGCATTATTTCTGGCACAGCTGAGTGCTGAAAAGTAAAACTGTGCATAGTCTCTGCTGTACAGGAAACAGCAAAAGCTACAGGCTCGAAGTTGCCTTTTCTTAAAAGGAGACATGGATTCAATTACATGTGAACTGTGGAGCTAGCACAAAAAAGAGAAGATTTCCACTCTAACAAAAATCATTGATTTTCATGAGTAACTCAAAAGTAATTGAAGATTACAAAATCTTACTGAATTTTTATGGAAATTCTAGAGGAGTTTCAGAAACCATCAAATAAAAATCTACATATTTCTTTTCAAGTGCTCAAAACCTGAGATGAGAATAGTTGCCACAATGTCTCATAAGAGCTGTACAGCCAGGGCTTCACTGGCATTCACTTCTGTGGGACAGGGTCCTGGGCCAGAGTGGCTTTCCCTCAATGTACCAGATCCCAGCTCTTTGGAGATGAGACAAAGTGTATTGAGAATTACTAATTCTAGAATGATGAGAGACAAACCGACCATGGCAGCACAGCTCCGTGTGTACAACAAACACCCTATAATTCACAAAGTCATTACAGCACTTTGGTTTCTGCTTTCAGATAGAAATTGCCATTTTGAAATAAGAGTATCCATGAATATTTTCCTCTTACTTCTCCACAAAGGAATACTCTTGGCAGTTTTGTCAAAAAAAAAAAAAAAAAATATTATTTGAAATCAGTTGTATTTTTTGCTCATGAAGTGTTGCATGGCAATGTTCAGATATTAGTCTTGTTCAACTGGGACTGGGAAGAGGGGAGGTTTAGCACAACTCTGCCTGCCAGCAAGGACAGAAATATGATTAAAATAGAGCTCAGCTATTTCATCGTAGTGTCCTACGATCAGTTTCTTTTTAAAATAGTTCCTAATATAAAACCATCCCACTGCTTGGTGCATTTTGATAGAGTCGTAGCAGCTGCAAAGGGGAGATCTGGGCTTTCAGGAGGCCAGGACAGAGGGCTATTGACTGAGCCAGCCAGGCAGGCTGATCACACCGTTGCCTTACCCTTACCTATTGCCTTAAGAAAGTCACCCCCAACCAGCAAACACACAGAAACATGACCACTTTGTTTAATAATGGAAAATAAAAATATTTTAGAAAAGGATATTATCTGTTGCAGGAGGAGCAAGCAAAGCTCAAACCCAAGCTTGCATCAGCCTTCTCCTGGCATCCAGCCTTGATATCCGCTTGGGGAGGAGGCTGCCGCTGGGGCTGGGGCTCAGCCTGCACTGCCTGCCTTCACCTCTGCCTTCTAACTCCAACCTCACCATCATGTCAGGCCACAGCTCATGTGGCACATGTGTTTTATTCTCTCTCTTCTTTTGCTTAGCACACTACATGTTTACTAAGGATTTTACTCATCTAGACAAATACCATGTATCTCCACCTCGTGACTCCACTTTTGAGTTTATCATAGATTTCTTTTAAGCTGAGGCTGAACAGCTGCCTTCTAGTAACACCAGACACATGACAGACTATCTCCAGCACTCATTCCTCCTCACTACTGGCCTTTCTCAAGTGTTCCACAGAAGTACTATTTCCTGCAGGCCTCCCTTCTCTCCTGCTCCTCACTTGATAATTAGGCGACCTCAGGACCATATAGTTAAGATGCTCAAGCAGAAAGCAGCCAATATGTCTGTCCTGCATTTAACTGGTAGGGTGCAACGGCAAGTGTTTGTCACAGATTCTGTAAACTCATGGTTCCATCTGCAACAACATGCCCACAGCCAGCAGGCAGCCTCTGAACAGGCCTCCTTAATACTTATATATCGATCCTGCGACATACTGAATTTTACCAAGGCCCCAGAAGGTAATCTTCTGAATAAAAATTCAATCTTTAATGGGAAAAAAACCCAAAACCAACCAACACCAAAAAACCCAACAAACCACCAAAAACTTCAGTCAAAATCTGCTTCTGATTATTTTGCTTTCACAAGCTTTTCATCACTACTGTCAACAGAGCTGCGTCGAATAACACACCTGGAAGCCGAGTCAATGCCATACTTAGCTGGCCATATCCCCTTGAAGCATTTTCTTTCTTCTTTGGTGTTTTTCCTCATAACATAAAAGTTCACTTCCAACATCAACAGTTGCAGTTGCTCCCAATGCCTCAATTTCCAGCTGGAGAGCTGATGTTTCCTAGAGCACTGCTCTGTGCACACTCTGACTTGCTCATTATAATTTACAGTTTCCTCTTCTGCAGCCCTGGGCCACTGCTCAATATAAACAATAGCTGCGTCTTGAAAACCATCCAAAACAAATGGGTCTTGGTGCCTGTGCTGCTCTCAGATCTGTAAAGAGAGCTTACTGTATGCACAGTTGATTTAATCCTGTGAATAGTCTGGAAAGTATGATATAATGTTCATTTCTAACCGATGGGTCCTCTTTTGGAGTCTTGCTAGAGAGAATTTACCCCCAGATTATTCTTTGCTCACTGTAGCCTACTGAATAGTTGAGCTTTATTTCTAGAGCTATTTCTTTTTTTTTCCGCAGTAAAATTAACCATCTGTAACAAGGAAAGATGTTTAAAAAAAAAAAAAAAAAGGCAAATAATCACCCTCCATCATTATGACTTGGCAAAGCAATCATAATAAGCAGCTAGAGCTGGAGTCAATATTTGCCAATATTCCGAACATTCAGAGGCATGCTGTGCACCTGGGACTTTTACTAATATTTCCTGGATACTCATATTTTCCTTTTTGCCTGCAGCATAGTTTCCTGCTATCTGAGTAAACTCCTGAGATGCTGCTTTTGCAATCTCCAGTGTTTTATAATTCAATGGCAGTTTATCACTCCTTTGAGTAATCCACAGTGGCATATACTGCAATCTTCTGCCACAGAGTTGTCAGGTGTGGGATTTTCCTTCCAGCTCAGAGCAGCTGGTTTCTTGACATTGTCATGACAGAACCTCAGGTCAGAGTCGAAGGATCTTGGTAAGGTAAGAGATTAATGTCTCCATGAAAGGGTAGGCTGTAATTCAGAGGAGTTGACCTAAGAGGATAATCTGGAAAAACAGCTAACTCTGGTTAAAGACTTACAGGTTTTTTTCTCAAACCAGTTTAGGCCATATATAGTCAATAAGATTTATTTTCAGGTTGTCACCTGGCTTTTTCTACTCCTCATCTGTTTCCTACTGAGGACACCCCTTTGTACAGGAAGCAGACTGCATATGAATCCCTGAAGTCACGGCTTTTCCTAGTGTATTATTATGTTTTGTTTTATTTTCATCACTCTAGTCTTCAAGGTTGCCTTGCTCTTCTATAAAAAAACTTTATATATCTCTGCATTGGTAAAGCTTCCTAGTATCCTTTTTTTGGTGCCAAGGTAATCTATAAAAGACATTGAACATTGTTTCCCAAACCAATCCTTGAGGACAGACCTTCCCTCAGCTGAAAATTTTCCAGTAATTTATTTGATTAGCTAAAGGAAAATCATACAACATCAAAATGCGAGGGATATGGGACTGATTATTCTGGCTATCAGTACTGAATAAATTGATTATTAGTCACAAGGGCAGCCTTAGCAGAATGCAGTAATAATTCCATTCAACATGGATGATTCCCCTTTCATTACAAGATTGTTATCTGATCTCTGCTCTGTGCCTTATCCCCTTATAAGCGTTATACATCATCAGCATAACTAATAACTTCTTTTGAGTACCATATGAAAAAAAAATCTAGATAAATTATATTTACTCTTTCTTGACTAAAAATTCAGTTATCAAAGAAAAATGTGAGGCAAGTCAGATGGAAATTATTTTTGGTGAAACCAAGTTGGTTCTATCAGTTTATCTTTGTGTATATAAGTATTGCTCAGGTAGCCAAACAGGCCAACAGCATCCTGGCTTGCAGACCAGCAGGACTTGGGCATTGATCATCCCCCTTGTACTTGGCACCTGTGATGCTGCACCTCAAATCCTGTGCTCAGTTCTGGGCCCCTTGCTACGAGAAAGATACTGAGGTGCTGGAGCAGGTCCAGAGAAGGGCAATGAAGCTGCTGAATGGTCTGGAGCACAAGTGTAATGAGGAATGCCTGAGGGAACTGGGGTTGTTTAGCCTGGAAAAAAGGAGGCTCAAGGTGGGGACCTTTTCGCTCTCCACAACTACCTGAAAGGAGGTTGTAGCAAGGTAGGTGTTGGTCTCTTCTCCCAGGTAGCAAATGTCAGGACAAGAAGAATGGCCTCAGCTTGTGTCAGGGGAGGTTTAGATTGGATATTAGGAAAAATTTCTTCATAGAAAGGCTTGGCAAGCACTGGAACAGGCTGCCCAGGGAAGTAGTGGAGTCACCATCCCTGGAGGTATTTAAAAGATGTGTAAATGCAGCACTTAGGGGCATGGTTTAGTAATGGACTGAGCAGTGTTAGGTTAATGGTTAGACTTGATGACCTTAAAAGTTTTTCCAACCTAAACGATTCTACAATTCTATTATTTCTATTATTTTCTTATTTGTTCTTAAAAGAGCAAATCTTTTAAGATTTGTTCTCTAATTTTGTATGCCAGGAATTCAGACTAATGGGCTTGTTACTTAAGTTGCTTTTCTCCTTCTGATAGTGTAGATAGTACATTTCCTATTTGCTAATCATAGGGCACAAGTTCTCACCTTGCTAGTTTCATTTAAAAAGGTCCAAAATTTCCATGCTATTTCATTCAGTGTATAGGATAAGCACTGGCCAGGTCATCTGATCCAGGTGCATTAACCTCCACAGGTTTCAATTCCACCTGGGGAGCAGCAATTTGCATTTCCTTACACTCATTCCACTAACCAACATCCATGTCCTAACTTACTCGAATGGAGACCATTTTTTTTCTGAAAGATGAAGTATTAATTTAAACAAAAGACCATGACATCGTCCTGGAAAAATGGCCCCATTCATTTTTCCCTTGGTTGGTTTTCATAATCCCAGATGCTGTTTGGCTATTCTGATACTTCATGATCATTGAGATATAGTTTTCCTTCTTGATCACTGAGATAAAGTTTTCCTTCTTGATCACGCTTTTCCTCTATTTCTACAGGTTTTTCACTATAGACCTTTCTGCTGTGTTTACCCATCCATGAGCTTCCAAGACCTACTTAATTTTTGCCTTTGCTTAACATGCAAGTTCTTTTTTAGTTTTGTTTTTGTTTTTTTTCACTTCTGTAAACGTGGGTTGTAAACGCTTCTGTAAATGGTTGAGTGGAGGTGTTTCTCATGAGTGCCTGCATGGACCTGGCCTTAGGTTTTTGAGTAGTTTTTTCAGGATGAGCTGGACATAAGATAACACCTTAAGTCTTCTTTCTGTCTTGTCCAGCTTCCCCAAATTTTAATGTACTTCTGCCTCTGTCCTTTGCAAAGCAGGAAATCTGCTTGATGGAAGCCATCTATTTCTGAGATGCTTTCTACTCTGTGCCCATCTAATTCTCTGTAGTGGTCTCCCTTTTCAGCAGAGAATCATTTCCTCTGCACTCTCTAACCTCTGAAGAATCTCTGCCCATCAAGGTAGATGCCTCTGCTGACCATGAAGTATCTCACTTGCTACTGCAACCTCCAGCAGGGAGAGATAATTCATTCTTCTGAACTCTTTACAAGACTTAGAATTTCAGATTTTATCTTTTCAAAACCAGAAAAGAGTAAATGTCAGGGGCTAGGAACAATCTTTTAAAAGGCAGGCAGAGGTCCTTCAAGGATTCTGTACACCAGGATTTTCAATATTCTGAGATGCAATGAGGCAGCTCCATTGATCATCATGTATCCCATTAAATCATTTATTGTTCAAGTCTCTCTACAAAATCCCTTTTAAAAACAAAGAATATTTTGTATTATTTATTACATAATCCTGTTCTGCCAAAAGCGAGACTCACTTCACACAGAACTTCAATAATGGTAAACTAACTGATTTACTGCAAACTAACTGATTTACTGGAATAGCTCTTACATTTTTAATAGCTCTGTCTGTGTGCCTGCTGCTATTTGCACCCTGCAAAAGCGGCAAATGAAATACAGGACAGATGTTCTGAAAGCTGAAAAAGAACACCATAGTTTTAACAAAGAGCTACCTGTCTGTAGGAAAAAAATCCATTTCCAGGTGGCTTTTGATGAATAGGGTTCAAACTGGTTAGAACATTATCAGCTCTACTGTTGTTGTGGTGCTTTTGAAAGGCATATCACTGACCACTGATAAACAAGGATCTTTTCCAGCAGAATAAGGGTTTATCGAGACTCAGAGATTCATTTCGGTCTACCAAAGACGAAATCTGAGAATTTACTTTGGACAACAAATTTTTTCACCTTTTTCAAGAAATAGCTATCCCAGATTTAATTACATTTTTATACACTAGTGCTCCAACATTAGTAGTCAATTTTCCCCTCATAAAGTGAACAGTTATTCCAGTGGACTGGAATAAGAACAGACTTACTTTCTTTGTAGCGGAGAACTACTGACCATCTTCATTTAAAGTAACTACAAAGCATCAGGAATTTAAATTTAAACAGGCCTATAGGAGAAAGTAGTGTGTCCAGTACTATATGGTAGAAAGGTGCAAGAGGTCAAATTCAATCTACATGCCCCTTTTCTGAAGCCCATGGATCAGTAAGAATTCAGTCTGATGTATTGAAAGGGATGGGAATTAGCTGCAAACTGGTTGAAGAGGTTACAGTTTCTTTATGGCTCACAAGACCTGCACAGAGAAATGGAAGTAGTTAATGATACCTGGTTTCTTGAAATTCAAAGCATTAGAAACTCTAAACATCCCAGATTTTGAATGTGTCCAGCAAGAATAAACAACAGATTGTTTCTGCTGAGAGCTAGAACTGTACTAAGCAATACATGAAGAACAAGTACCTCCCAGCCTGATGGTATTATTTAAATATACCTCCCAGCCTGATGGTATTATTTAAATAGTCACACAATTGAATTGCTATTTTTCCCCCTTTTTTAATTCCCTACAAAGATTACAGACATTGCTGCTTTAGGTACCTAAGGGTTCTGGACATAATGGCCAATGGAATCAGTATCTCCTTAAACTGTTTTGTTTCAGGTTTTAGCTACATGTAGATGCTCTTTATAACTTCATTCAGTGGTGAGCATGACATAGAGATTTCAGTTCAAGCAGCTTAATCTTATTTTGGAAAGTAAGTCCAGGCAGGCATAGCAGTTTGCTGCTGGACGTGCAGATACTTGTCTTTGCATTTTGATATAAGCTTATCCAATGACGTGCCATTTCACATGAAAATTGTGCTTCACGCAGATATGTACTACGGTGCTACTGATGCAAAGGTTTGTTGAAGCAGGCTTAATGCTACTCAATAATCTACACAAGGAATTATGTCCCTTTCTTGTGGCTGCCAAGTCCTTTAACCTAAAGAATAGGTAGGGAAAATATGGGGAAAAAAAGGGAAAGATACTAGGGCAGTAGTTTATTTTCTATGTGACCTTAGAACTCAAAGTCGTGGCACTTAATTAAGGCCTGTGAAAATAAAATTGAATAGGATTCCTAATCTCAAAAGGTATGACCGGAGTTTTAGACAAGAAGGAATACACACATAGTGATAGACAGGCAGGAATAAATTTTTTGTGTTGAGGGTGGTGAAACACTGGAACAGATTGCTTAGAGAGGTGTTAGATGTCCCAACCCTGGAAACACTCAAGGTCAGGTTAGATGGGGCTCTGAGCAGCCTGATCTAGTTGAAGATGTCTCTGCTTCTGGCAGAAGGGTTGGACTAAATGACTTTCAATAGTTCCTTCACCTGGGAAGGTTTAGATTAGATATTAGTAAAAATTTCTGCACAGAGTGGGTGATAAGGCATTGGAAGAGGCTGCTCAGGGAAATGGTAGAATCCCCATCCCTGAAAGTGTTCAAAAATCATGTAGATGAGGCCCTCAGTAATAAGGTTTAGTGGTGGTCTTGGCAATTCTGTGGTAACAGTTGAACTTAATGATCTTAAAGGTCTTTTCTAACCTTGCTGATAATATGATTCTGTGATTCCAACCCAAGCCATTCTATGAAAGCAAAAGGAAACAAACAACTAATACCAGTCAGTCAGTAAGCAGTGAGATGAGCCATCCTCAGCCTTCCATTTATCTCATAGAACTATAGCAAAATCCTTTACCTCCTCCAGTGGAATACTGTAATCACATACAAACAGGGGAATCAGGAATCCATGGTTCCCACAAGCCTTCAAAAGAAATCAACTTAATGTGGTTAACATGTCACACTTAGATATGAATGAATTGCAGCGAAATGCAAACCTGGCAGTTCAATTATAAAATATGTCAAGCCTACCAGAAGTGATTAGCACCATAACATTGAATAAGGTTACTGGAGGCGTGACTGACTAATTGGCAATGCTAAATGTATTTTTATATGCCGAACAGCATCTTAGTGATGTGGGTTGCCATATGAAAAATATATAGCATGTGGTAACCTGTGATACACATATCTAAGGGGTCCATCTGTATCTCAAACAAGCAAACAACATTCAAAGGGCTTGACTGGAAAAAATTGCAAGCTACAAAATTAATAGGGCTGAAGCCTTCTTTTTGTCCCTAAATGAAGGCTGCTAGCTGATGACATTGCTGCTAAAGTTAAGATACTTTTAAATAGCCAAAAATTGTATGTATTGATTTTTATGGAAAACAGTCTTTCCAGATGCTGTAGAGACATTTTAATAGTCCCAGCCCAGAGGAAGCTGAAACAAAGAAATTGATGACTGCCTTGGCTGCTGTGGAAATACGTTTTTGCTGGGAGCTGTTTACTTTTACTCCTTCAGTTACATGCTCAAAGGTTTAGGAATTGTGTTTATGATTTTAATTTCCTATAGAGGCATCATACCTGAGCTTTATGACATGTAAGGTGGTGCTATCCTTCCCTCAGGGACGCCCTCCATGTACATCACCCAGATGAAAAGTACAAACAGCTGCAGACACAAAAGGGATGAAGTGACACCACATCTCTACTACAGGGATAGAACTATTATGGCTCAGCAGGTCTTTCTAAGTGCTCTACATGTGTGAGAGGTGTAATATGTCATGAGAGAGCAGTGGAAAAATACAGAGAATTCTTCTACTGAAAGACTAAAGAGAGGGACTTCATTCAAATAATATAGGATGTTTAACGGCTGCAGCTGTGAACTGCATCTGCACTTACACTTGCAGAAGGTGAGATGTCCCACATTGGACGGGGGCTCCAAGTAGTTTCTCAGCACATCTTCAAAGCCAGCATCCACACCTTCACATCATCACTATTGTCAAGCTGCCTGATCAGGAAGAAGTAGTAGATGAGGCTTTGTTCAGGCAGCTGGAAGAAAGCCTGCAGGAAAAGTTGGCCCATGTCATTGTAAGGCCACTCTCAATTATTTTTGAAAGGCTGGGGCAACCAGAGGAAATTCCTCAAGGGCCAGAAGAAAGCAACAGTCACTACTGCTGTCAAGAAAGAGAACCTGGAGCTTTCCAGTGCCTAAACATGGCCAACAAGAAATCTCGAGAGGGACTTTTTTACAAGTGCATGTAGGGGTAATGGCTCTAAGCTGAAGAGGGTAAGTTTAGACTAGATGTTAGGAAGAAATTCTATACTGTGAGGGTGATGAGGCACTGGAACAATTTGCCCGGAGAAGCTGTGGCTGCCCCAGTCCTGGTAGTGTTCAAAGCCAGGTGTCCTGGGTTCAGCAGTAGCAGTCATTTTTCTCTTTCTTAGTAGCTGGTGCAGTGCTGTGTTTTTGACTTTCAGC
>WYDI02014927.1:0-10347 GCA_009867235.2 Psittacus erithacus
CCAACCTGGCCTTGAGCACTGCCAGGGATGGGGCAGCCACAGCTTCTCTGGGCACCCTGGGCCAGCGCCTCAGCACCTCACAGGGAACAGCTTCTGCCTAATATTTAACTTAAATGTACCCTTTTTCAGCTCAGAGCCAGAGCATATGTATGAGAACAACCTCCCAAATGCACGATGTTCTTTTAGATGGGCTCAGCCTAGTGAAATAGCTTTAAAATGGAAACTCTGCAGTATGCCAGCAACATAAGCCTGAGTTTCTCAGGAGCACTGTGCTTTCTGTACTTACGTATCTATATATCTAGATATCTATATCTATCTCCATTCTGCCCACACTTACCCCTCTCCACCTTTCTATAACGAAGCCATGAGACAGTGCTGAAATGATGAGTTAGGGTTTTTATCTCTTAAAAGACTGTGTCTCTTTCCACCCTTCCCAAATGTTTTAACCAATGCTAAACAAGGGTCCCTTGGCACAACAGCAGTTACCTTGAAATGTGCAAGATAAGGGTGAGGATACGAGTGCTTGCCATTGCCATTAGTCTGCGGACTCTCCTGAGATGAGGCATCTTTCAGTTCGATGCCAGCTGTAGTATCCCAGAGGAAGCCCGAATATTCAACTCCCTGGAATTACAAACAAAACAGAGAGTGAAAAAAGCGAGTAGTAAGAAGGCAAAACCAAATTGTTTGTCTAAGCCTGAGCTCAGTGCTTCATGGTCTCACTGGGTGCTGCTGGGGCTTTGGAAGATGATGCTGCATGCAGTTGTTCCTTCTCCCCATGCCATATGCCATCTCACAGGCTTCTGCCACCCACAAACTAAAAGCATCCAGGCTCCTTCAGTCTCTTGGTGTGTAATCTGGTCTGGGCCTCTCAGCTCTGTCAATCTGCTCTGTCTCTTTTCCAGCTCTCCAATCCCTTCAGCTCTCTTTCTACCATTCTGCACGGGCTTTTGGCTTTGATAACTTCGGGATGTGAAACTGGCATCCCACCCTGGTTACAGCAGCAGCAGTAGCTAAGGCAAAGCCTGTCAGCCTGTCCTCCCATCACCCAGACACCATCTTCCTTGGTACCATTCAAACCCACTTCCCCCAGTTAATCACAGTTAAATCCAGCACAGAGAGGATTCTTTTCCATTTCAGCTGCAATAAACAAGTGTTATCTGCTCTGCTGACTTCCCACGAGCCTTGAAGGAAAGTATTAAGGTGGCTGAAACCCTTTGGTAGCTACTTCAGATAACTCACCTCTAAAATACTGACAAAATTATTCCACCGGTCACAAGTCTAAGGTCTGAAAACTGCTATAGGAAAAGATGGGGAAGAATAAAACTGCTGACAATTGCTCTTTGCTATTTCCTGGCTCCAGATTTCACATCAACATGGTGGTCAAAGTCAATCCGTGGTTGAAGGCATGCGGAAGCAAACCCTGTAGTGTCCTGATAACAGCCTTGCACTCAGGGTTACGCTATTACTTCACTGCATTGCATCCACATACACAGTGTTCCAACCTGAGGGACTCATTAACTAACCGGAGGGGTAGAAGAGGCTTTCTCTGAGTGGAACAAGCCCCACCTCCAGCACAGCCTGGATTTCTGTTAGAACAGCCAAAAGGAAGAGTCAGGGGAGAACATTTCTATCCTTAGCTTGGCCACAGGCTTCTCACGTAATTCATTCTTACATCCCTACCAGTAAAACAAGGTAGATGATGGGTTTTATTCACTCAGCCCATGGTCAAAGCTTTCATTGTTATCTTTGGAAAAAGAGCTGAAGAAAGAATGGACTAAAGCCTCTGGATTTCACATGGAAACCGTGAGACAACGACTAACAGCTCTTGGAAAAAAGAAAAAGCAGAGGGAACAACTTTGACAACTGTGCGCAACGTTTTAAATCCAGTGTTTTAATAACCCGGCCCAACAGAAGATCCCAAAGGAAAACTGCAGCCAGGAATGAAAACGTGTCGAAGGGAATCTGTGCTCTGCCTCGGAATGAAGTGTGAATTGTGGTAAACCTTGGGCGCACTCAGACCCTCCATGCCTTCCTAGCAGCAGGTAGAGCCCAATCCTTGTACTGCTCAGGTGGTGGGGTTTGGTTAGGGTTTTGTTTGGGATTTTTTCCCTTCATTTTTGGGTTTTCCCCCGAAGGGCAATGAAAGGAAATGCACCTCCCAAAACATCGGTCCAAAACCAGCGAACAGTGGCGCAACCTGATTTGGAAAAGCCAAACTAAGGAAACATGAATTCAAAGCAGCCTGATCACGGGATACAACTGCAGCTACACATTTAATAACGCCAGTGCTCAGAACAGATGAAGACAACCCCATGTACTGCTGAGTTATGTGACAGGTCTTGGTTCCTGCTTCCACCTCACAACAACATCCACACTGCAATAACTGCATCACGAGAATGAACCCATTCAGCAGCAACAGGCTCCAGCCCCACGAGGACCTTGCTCTGAAAACTCATTAGCACCCTTGGGAAAGGCTGCTCTTGGGCACTGTTGGTGGTGTACCCAGTGTAGCTATACCTTGAACGCTGTCACGGGTAGCAGGTGCAGCTGTCACCACCTTATAAATGAGTACACAGTGCAGACTGCCAGGGGCAAAACCAAGAACTCTTACCTTGCCTAATGTGTGGCCTTTCTTCTCCATTTCTGCACCATTTTTACCCACCACACCTCCCCCCAACACACACACCTTCCTCCTTATAAGTGTGCCACAGGCTGAGGAAAACAATTCCTCCACACGAGTGAATCGAAAGCTCTAGGAACAGCCAGCTTAAAACACAGGAGGTGCGAACCTTGCCAAAACAGATTTGCACAATGTTTTGCCTTAAACATCCAAAATATGTCCTTGGTTAGAGGGGAAAAAGGAGCAAAGGCAAAGTTCAGACTTGGGGATCAATGTACCTTGTGTAGCTGGCCTGAGGGCTTTTCGGAAACAACACCCTTCCAACATCCTCTAGGGCCCTTCCACTTGCGGATGTTTGGCAGCGTCGGCTGGTTCAGCTCCATACAAAACTGGAGGGAGGAAAGGGAAAAGGGAAAATACAAAAGAGATCAGCTTTGTAGGGCTTGGAATAAAACCTGCAAAATAAGGCATTGGTAAGACATAGACAGGCTGTGCTCCCTGCCCTCCCTGAAGGCTTGCAAAGGAGGTGGGACACATCCCAGGCTGACTCATTCCATGGACCTGACTTGGAGATAAATAACAATGACAATAACTCAGTGCAAGTGGTGCAAATGGAACGTTTTTCCCTCGGACCCTCTTTTATTCCCCTCCAAAGCTGCTTGTTTGGCTGGAGTGAGGTTTCCTCTGTGCCACCTCCGGAGATGCTGCCTGGACCGTATCCCACCCCTCGAGGGGCTTCACACATGGCTGCTGAACTCTCCCCAGGGCAGGAAGCCCCCGTAGCGTGGCTGGCTCCTCTCCAACACTAAGGCTGCCAGCAGAACACAAGAGGAAGGGAGTTGGCCAGGCTCAATAGCTGGCATTTAAGGGATTTTACACCAGGGATGGCACATTGAGACTCCCTGAGCATGAAGGAATCAGCTTGTACACAGATCCAGCAGGTCCTTGTGATCTCCCTGGAGTGTTCATTTTCCTGGATACTGCCGTACAGCCACAGCGCTTGGACACCTTTACGTGTCCAAACAAGTGGTTGGAGCTATAGGAGCTGTGTCCTAATGCCCAGCAGATCAGGGATGCTGTAACTGTGGGCACCACGGAAAGCCCCCAGGTCCCTTTGATTGAAGACTGAAGTTATCCAGAATGTCCCTCCTAATTTAATGGAGAAGGATTTTCAAGGCAAACAATAACCTCCTGTCCACGGTGACCCTTTGCAGTGGTAAAGCCAAACACAGTTCAAAGAGCTACAGTGATGAGCTGCGCAGATATGCTTCCTATGTGGGTATCAGCAGAACAGTGGGGCAGCTATCCCCATCTTTATTTTATCTTTTGATTCAAAAATGAAATTAAACCCCTGCTCTCTCACTGACCGCCTTGTCTGCAATTTCAGCATCCCAGAGGCTAAAGCTGTAAGCGTTGACTCCTGAGGTACATGCAACTCAGCAACCCTTTCTTGCCTCAGAAGGTTGAGGGTCATTTTGGTCACACACCCAAAGCAAAAATGCTTGGCACACCTTTTAAAAGAGTCTTCTGAAATGCAGAAATTGGCTGGGGCTTCTCATTCAAGATGCCACATTAACATAGAATGGTTTGGGTTGAAGGGACCTTAAAGCTCCTCCAGCTCCAGCCCCTGCCACGGGCAGGGACACCTTCCACTAGAGCAGCTTGCTCCAAGCCCCTGTGTCCAACCTGGCCTTGAGCACTGCCAGGGATGGGGCAGCCACAGCTTTTCTGGGCACTCTGTGCCAGCGCCTCAGCACCCTCACATTCTTGCTAATACCTAAGCTAAATGTGAGCTCTTTCAGCTTCAAGCCATTTCCTCTTGTCCTGCCGCTCTTGTGAAAAACATATGGGGGCACTGTCCGTTATATGCCATCAGGCAGCAAAAGTTGACATTAGAAGTTCAACTGTAACCCAAGAAAAGAGTTAACTTCTGCCTGGGTTGCAGCTGCCTCGAAAGCTCAACCAGCACAAAGTACACGGCGGGACTGAATAAACCCTACAGAAGCCATCCCCAGTGTGAACATTTTGTTTCCTCCGCATTGATTTGGTTTTTAAGGCCTTGATTTAACTTTGCTTAAACAGAAAAATGACAAAGCAGATGACGCGGTTTGTTCAGACAAAAAGCCACCCGTCTGTCCTGGCCACGGTGGCAGCAATGGAGAGCTCGGCCTACAGCATCTGACTTCAGTCTGTGCCCATTCTCCGGAGCTCGGGGGCTCACGGATGCTGAAGCTGTGACAGGGCACTTGTTCAGGTCATGGCTTTTTGCTGAAGTGAGAAGGGCATTTCTCAAACCATCGGCCCACAAAACCCAATGTCAGGCAATATTCTGCTTTCCCTCAGGCAGCAAAAATACACAGACAAGCTCCTAGGCCACACTGGGAAGGAAAAAAATGCCTTTCCTCCCTTGAGAAGCTAAGCAGAGCTATGGCAATCCTTTAGAGGAGCAGTTCTAGTGGGGAAGGAAAATCAAAATCAGAACAACATTTTTTTGCCCAAAAAATCCTCCTAAGGAAAAAAGTTCCAGTTTTGGCTTTTTCTAGAGCCTTTCTGGCTGCAAATTGTTAAAGATTAAGTCACCTGCTTCTTTAAACCCTACACATACAGAGCCAAACCTCACACATGCCATAATACCAACAGCACCAGGGTTTAGTCACAAGCATGCCCTGTATCACACCTATGCCACCACTTGCAGCTGGGTGCTGAGTTGTGTGGGATAAGCAGTGCTTCCAGGGAGCAGGAACACGGCAGCACCAGGCTCCAGGTATGCCCCTAGCAAAGACCAGCCTGTGCTCTTGAGCAGTCAACCCCCTTGTGCCACGTACCTGCCCATTGCCCCCATCTGGTGTGCCAGGTGCCAACAAGGGCCACCGGCCAAGGAACCAGGACAAGCCCTGTTACCTTTGCTCATCAGCAACAAGTCATTTTTGCTAAGGAGGGAGGATCCAAAGACGTAATTGCTCTTTGTCCACCCTGATAAAGAGCCAGTGCCTGTTGCTCCGAGCCCCTCCAGAAGCAGAGATGGGTATAGGAATGAACTTATGACTTACACTGGAAGAACAGAGGGCAGCTGGAAGAAGCTGGTGAAACACACATTTGAGGAGGGACTGAAGGGCAGAAAACAGGGAGTCTTGTACTAATCTGGGAGAAGCGAGAACATCTTCTGGGCTGGGTATCCTAAGGGAGTTGCACACTCCCTAACACACCTACCTGCCTCCCTAAGATGCTCCAAGCACTGCCAGCAAGAGCATTCGATTTGTACATTAAGTTAAATCTCCTCCAGTGCAGTAACTGCCCACTAGGACCCACTGCCAGCAGCACCCTGCAGTAGCCCACAAGCTGATCTCACCTCCTCTTGTTCAGGATGCCCTGGTTAATCTTTGTCTTCTTTGGAGGGTGCTATTTGTGCAGCCAGCCCAGAGCAGGCACTGCAGGGTCTCCATATGATGACACCATTCTGCGTGGACCATCTCTGCTCATCAAGTGTTCCTCCTTGCAACACCAGCACTGAGGACCACTCTGAGCCAGCGATGCCCCCTGAGGTGAGCATCTTTTGCTCAAAAAGAGGGTGTGCTACTGCTAAACCTTGAGGGAAACTAAATGTGACACAGGAAAGCAATGTCTTGGGGCTTAATCAATTGCACATTTCTAATTAGCCAGTGATTCCTCTTTGGAGGACGCTTTCACTGCAGACCTGGTGTCAGAGCAGAGGCTGTAAGGAGGGCAAGAAGAGAAGGACCAGTGAGAAGGAGCTGCCGGGGAGAGCCTGTTATGGCACGGGACATCTCAGTGCCGCAACAAAAGGCACTCAAAGCAATTAACTGCCTGTTTTGGAGAATTACCACACCAGCATTCAGGCCAAACGTAAACAGCAACTCACGCCATCAAAGCAAAGGCGATTTTGGTTCCGCTTAACCAAGAGGAAAGAGCGCAAGAGAATGAATATTCCACTTCCAGGCGTCACATAACACAGGGCCTTTATCTTTGATGCCAGAGGGAGCAGCTTTAATGAGTAGCGGAGGTGGAGATGAAACTTCCTTCAATTCCTTATCTCAGCTATGTTCAGGTGCCATATTAGTAAAGATTTGACATCGCCATGGTGACAGAGCTTTGGGGTTTGAGTGTGAGAGCTGGCAACAGCTGAAAAGGAGACCCTGACCAGGGTAATGTTAAACGATAAGGTCAAAATTCACCACCTTTTTCAAACTGCAGATCCTGGATAAATCCTGAAGTAAAAATCTGGACCTGAGCATGCAAAATGTAAGTCTTCTGGTCACGGGCTCGCTTCCGTGTTACTTTTGAGGGGCAGTTTATGAACTGCAGGTGTTTCTATCTGCAGGGATAGGAAACACCAAGTTAAAGACTTCTGAGCTCCAGAGCATCCCCTAGTGCTGGACTTGATGCTTTAAGAAAAGGTGAACACAAAAGCTCTATGATAAATACCTTGTACATTGTGCAGTGGTGCTTGAGGAGAAGCCCCCCCAGTGTAACACCCATCCTGAAACATGATTAATATATTTCTGATGAAGATAGAACAAAATTGTCATAGGACCATCTGGCACTGCTCTTTTTTAACCCATCTTTTAATACAAATATACCTTCTCTGCTCCGTCACTGGGTATTGTATAAGCTAAAAACCACGGTCCTGGGATGCCCAGCATGCTTCTGCAGCTGAGCAACACAGCATCTGCTTCCCACAGGCAGGAACAACTCAGTGAGGGGTCACGGAGGAGCATCAGGCCCTTGATTACATCTGGATTCTTCTATAACCAAACATAACAGCAGGGAAGGAAGCACTATTATGGCAAAAGCATGAAACAGAGACAGCATCGGATCTCGTTTCCCACTGATGACAGCGCTGTCCCAGGCCTTCATCGCTTGTTTGCCTTTCCCTCAGGTGTATATCCCTTTCCTGTTTGCAGAAGCAGCCAAAGACCACACACACAAGAAATAGGTGCATCCGGTAGTGGGGGTGATGCACTCACAAACTCCATTCAGAGGAACCCTATCAATAACATAAGGGAAAAACAGGGTGGCCCTGTGTTGAGATATAACATTTTTCACATGCCCATTCGACTAGTCCCTTCTAGGAAGACTTCATTAAAGATTGCATAATATTTATTTCTTGTGCTGTTCAAGTACAGATATTACATAAAGGCAAATAAAACTTGGCAGGCAGATGGGGGTTGGACAGATAATTGTGAGTGATTTCAAAGGAGAACAGCCCCCATCCAGGGAATTGGGTTCAGTCTCAGCCATAACTACACATTCATGTTGGAAAAGGTTTTCTACTTCTCCCTCTTGTACATAATTCTAAAATGAAGTTAGAGCTGAAGAACTAAACTTTATGGGGAGGGTTAGACTGGACATAAGGAACGACTCCTTCTGCAAAGGGTGCTCAGGCATTGGAACAGGCTGCCCAGGGCAGGGCTGCAGTCACCGACCCTGGAAGTGCTCACACACCTTGGAAGCAAGGCCTCAGTGCCATGGGTTAGTGGTGGCCTTGGCAGTGCTGGGCAATGGTTGGACCTGGTGACCTTAAAGGTCTTTTCCAGCTGAGTTGATTCTATGATCTACAGGCACTGCCATCACCTTTATGTGCCTTTACATGCTTTGGACACACAAAGCTCATTTGCTGGCATGACATGCATGCACATTGGGATCTCAAGTCCTGGTCCCTCTGAAGGCACCTATGGCTTTTTTCAGGGCTCATTTTTTCCTGGAAAATGCGCTGCTTCTGCTCCTTAAAAGAGCATCCCCATAATTCAGACTCACAGGGTTTCCTTCCTCTGAGGATCAGATGCTCACTCAGCTCCTAAATGACTGCTCCAGGCACCATGTTATGGACTGGACAGCAAATACTTACCGTGCTGCAGCCTCGCTGCCTGGCAGCCACACAGTGACCCAAATTCATGGCTTTGCTGCAAAGACCACTTCCTAAGCTTAATGCTTTAAAAAGGGAAACCTCTGGGACTGAGCTTCGCAGAGGAGATAGGATGAGCAGGGCTCATTTTTCAAGCCCAACTATACAAAGACGAGAAACTAAGCTGTCCAAATCCACACTGTGTGCATCAAATGGGAGTAATTCTGGATCTGCAGAGAGGCACCACTGCTCATTTAAGAGCAAGAAAGCAAAACATCAGGGCCTGTGTCATTCAGGCACCCCTGGGGTTATGTAGCAGCCAAACGATGCCTGGCAAGACTGGAAAGGTTTTCAAACTGAAGGCATCATTTCCCGCATTGGGTATCAGCCCCTCCATGAGCTTGGCTGTGTTTTGAACCAGCCCATGGATGTGAATCCAGCTGGACACATGCCTCTCCTGCCATTGCTGTGTTCCTCACCCATTGTGCTTCATGAACATGCAGGAAACAATTCTGCTGATAAGGTTAACATTATCTCAGTTATCAAAAATGTGTAATGATTTGTTTCCATACACAAACCTGTCTGAATCAATTCAGAGGAGGGGTTTTAAGCCAGGCTTTACAGGATGGGCTGGAGAGGGGTAGCGGCGTAAGTCTGCACTTCCAAGTTATTTGCTTTCCTTTTTAAGTACTTACGTTGGAAAAATTTAGCAATGAGCTCCTACGCTGCCCTCCCAGATGAATTACAGCTCAGCACAGACACCCAACTGCTCAATTCTTTGTAATCGCTAAGAGGAAATTACTTGATCATTGAATATGATTAGAAAAAACCAGACCGCAGCCCACAAAACCAGTTCTTTGCTCGCCTGTAATCACGGTGTTCCCGGGACAGCAATGCGGATCTTTCCCGGGCATGTTCTCCACCTCCATCCTAAATAAAAATGATTATTTCTATAAACAACATCTTCTTGTAGCTCTTCAAGAGGAAGACATTGAAACCTTTGATGTAGAGCAGCAAAACAACTGGAAGAGGCAGCACAATAACTCTCCTCACACATTTTAAGTGCTGGAATTGAGGAATTATGGGATGCTCAACTACCTATTGTCGAAACAGGATATCTGACATCTTTCAGCCAGTTTGCCATTTAATGGGAAGCTGTCTTCACAGATGCTTGGTGGAAACCTATACTGCCCCTTCCCTATGGAAGAGATCACCTGTATTTGCCATCCTCCATGTAGGAGAAGTTTTGTGGGTTTTTCATTTCTCATGCTTCTAGTCACAAGCTGAGCTGCTTCCTGGCCTTCATGAGACAGACCAGTACTGCAGAAGACATTTCCTGACTACTTCTTTTCCTACCCTTGCGGGCTCTTTAAACGTGATACAGGAATTCAGGCTCAAGACGATGACCACAGACTTCGCAATTTATTCTTGAAGCCTTTTCAAGAGAATGTTTTCTCCTGCATAAACAAGCAGTATAATCGTTAACAGCAATAATGGCACGCTAAGGAACCTGGTGTGCTGTAGAGAAGGAGAAAAAGAAGCCCTCATGACTATGGGGCTGTCTTTTTTCATCAAGATACTTTTATGAGAAACAAGTAGTTGAGTTCAAACACTTTTGTTACATTCATAAACCAGTCTGCTCAACCCGTTAGCTGTGCTAAAATCAGAGCCGCCCCATGACTGAATCATTTACTTGCTACTGTGTTGTCTGCTGCAAACATTCCCGTGCTTTTCCAAGTTTCCCCCCTCCAATTCATTATTTCCAAAGGAAGGTGACAAGTTTTCTTCTGCTGCCGCTTTTACAAGGGCCTGTAGGGACAGGCCAAGGGGAATGGCTTTAACCTGCCAGAGGGGAGACTGAGAT
>WYDI02014928.1:0-12058 GCA_009867235.2 Psittacus erithacus
CGGTGTTCAAGGCCAGGTTGGACAGAGCCTTGGGTGACATGGTTTAGTGTGAGGTGTCCCTGCCCATGGCAGGGGGAATTGGAACTAGATGATCTTAAGGTCCTTTCCAACCCTAACTATTCTGTGATTCTATGACTCTATAAGTATTAACAATGATCATTTAAACACTGATGCCAACTTGAGGACTGGGCAATCCATTCTAAATGTGGAATTTAACTTGAAATATTTTATAAAATAGTTCAACACTCATACTTGTCTGGCTACTGAAAATTACTGGCAGATATGAACATACACCTTAATAAAAAGAGGGTGTGAACCTGTGAATTTACGCTTTAAAAATAGCAGCTTGGGTACTAAGATACTAAAATTATGGGGCCAGAATTGAACTGTCCAAAACACATCAAGCACTGTATGTGCGGATCAACCCCATTTTATGCTTATTCCTTCCTTTACCCAAACCTGAATATTCAAAAGATGAAGAAGAGGAAATCTCTGCAGGTCATATGTTCACAGGGTACATACATATATATACACTGTAACTCAGGGAGGGAGTGGCAAAGACAGCAAACCCGGCTTCCAGGTTTTATGCTGAAGCTTTCCAAGAAGAACAATCCACCTTCTGGTATGATATATGTGGGACATTTGGGGCTTTAACAGTTAAGTTTACTTACTGAGCTCTTTTAGCTATTGCTTGACAACGTAAAATACTAGCATCACTGAGTGTGCAAACCATCACATAAAAGATGAAGTTTTCCTCACAGATATCCATGACCGCCCTACCACTGCATTTCCAATGCTGGCTGCTTGAGAAAAACTCTTAATCAAGATGAAGAATCTAAAAGTTCCATAGCTTAGTAGTAAGAGCATGCATTCACTGGGAAATATGTGCTTCAATCCTGGAAAAAGCGCAGGGTATAATTACTTAAGACTGCAGTTTCTAAAATGAATTGCCATAAAAGGGAGGCATCACTTTTTCTTTTCATTCTCAATTAAAAAGAAAAAATACAAACACCAAGTCACTCCTGCTACTGAAAGAAATTAAACTAACCTCCTAGAGCAGCCTGGTATTTTTACATGTACTTCCATCTCTTAGATATTCACAGCATGAGTGAAATCAAGTCCATGGATAGTCAAATTTTAATTCAGATTGAGAAAAATTGAGGAATACTGTGCTGTGATGCTAGTCAGTCAGGGTGACTATAGAGTATTTATATAATGAAAGATGATAGCATGATTAAAATATGAGACAAGGGCAAGAGTAAGCACTGCTTCCACAAATAGCAAAATTTTCAAATCTGCTAATTTCACTGAATTAAGATACATGAGTTCTTTTAAATTTTATACATTTTAATTCATATAAAAGTATAGTTTTTCTATAAACTATATAAATTGTATATGACTATAATGATTTATACTGTTTGTATAAATTATTTTATCCTTTTAATTTTGACATGTGGCTTTGCTTTGTTTTTCTTTTGGGAATCAAAGTATGTCCAATTCCAATTTGTAATCGTTTCTTTCTCCAGGCTTTGGTAAACCCATCTTATAAAAGGCAAAAAATTACTTATATCTAGTTTATTGCAAATTACTATTTATTTATCTTGGTACTCTCTCATTACAAAATGAAGCAAAATGCAGTTAGGAAACAAAAGAAAAATAGATTTATCATTTTACTTAGAATATGGGGCTAGTTTTAGCCACAACTGCAGAAGACAGATGGGTTTACCATACAGAAAAATGACAGAGAAAGTTACAGGAGAAAAAGAGCGTATGACAACTACAGCAAAGGAGGCTTGAAAAGGCTGAGACGTTTAACTCCATTTCTGGCTCCAAAAATACAAAATTTTTCACCTTTCAGATGCTGCTACTTCAGGATTTTTCTTCACTTTTTCAAAGCAGCTTCAATGCAAGTATCACACGTGTGTCTACTTAAACCGCCTGCTGATAATGTAGCCTAAAAATATACTGTTCTTATTGCTTAACACACTGAAGTTGCATTTGATAAACTGTAAGTTAGAAGGACCTCACTGAAAGTATTAAATCAAATAACTTCAAGTATATGCAAAAATATATTTCTTTATACATCATGCAAAACCTTAGAATAAGGATCATTAGTGGTCTTTCCCTAAGATTTTTACCTTCCTCTACACTTGTCACCTGCATCTCAAAGTGCTGAAATTAAAGTTGTTTCATTTCAAAACTTGCAAGTGTTTCGCTGAAGTACTTACATGCATTGTGAAAGAAAAATTACTTCATATTTTAATTAACACAAAGTCAGAGAGAAAAGAACTTAGCATTCAGTACTTCCTGCAACAAAACTAAATGGACTAACCTAGGGGCAGAGATCTCTTTCAGAGTTATTACTCATACTTACAGTGAAATGCACATTTTTCTCCCAGACTACACTGTTATAATGAAGAATGACAATACATACTGGAAACTCAGAACTCCAACACTGACTTGATTTTACAACCCACTTTCCTTCTCAAGTAAGGAAGAAAGTTGTGAACGCTCCATCCCTGGCTGTGTTCAAGGCTGAGCTGGATGGAGTCTTGGGTGACATGGTTTAGTGCAAGGCATTCCTGTGCCCATGGCATGGGGGTTAGAACTAGATGATCTTAAGGTCCTTTCCAGCCCTAACTATTCTATGATTCTATGATTCTAAGTACCTGTGACTTCATATTGGCAAACCCTAGCATTTAACAAAGGAACATGATAACTTAAAACACTGCAAGTTCAGAAAACAGAAATATCTAGATTTCTCCGGGAATTTGCCACTGAATACACTGCAACAGAAAACGTTTTTTAAAAGGTGACAAAAGTAAACATACAGTAAAATGAACTACAAATACTGTAAATCTTAAACATCATTTAAAAACCAAACAAACCTGGCCTTTAGAGACAGCCAAAACCATCTCATTTCAACAAAAGTATCTGACCCATTTCAGCAAGCCTGCAAAACAGCTGAACACTGAAGAAACACTGAAGACTGGCCACTTAATTAGTACACACTAGTATTCAGAGCTACTTGCTGCAGCACTGTGGTACAAAAGAATTTTGGAGCACAGCACTCTGCTTATTTGCATTTCAATTTACTTTGCATCTCTTTAGTAAAGGAACTATAGGAATAAGCAGACACTGAAAGAAAATGAACAAATTGTCTTTTAAAGGTAAATTGTGTATTTTGCATGTTCAAAACTAAACTCAAAGTACTTCCCCAGCATTTCTATGAATTCCAGCACTCTGTATTTTTATAGTAAACATTAAAATTTCATTTTGGTAGGAATACTCCCTACCACGTTTTGCCCAATATTGAATGTTTATTATGATTTGTAATCACCTCAAACTTCTAAGGAATTGTATGGGAATTACATTGTGAACAGAATGACTTCCTGCTCCATTATTTACTGTATTATTTAATCTGATTTCCTGCTCCATTATTTACTGTATTGTTTAATCTGCAAATTTTATAAAAATTGAAAGTCTGCCTCATGTGGAAATCTAACTACAGCTTAGTCTTCCAGTAAGACATACATTCATATGTTATTTTGGCATTTACATAAAACTCATCATTTCTTTGTATCAAGTAATTGTTACAGAAAGTAACAATCTTCATGCACATACAGTGAGATAAGCTTCAACCACAAAATTCGGGTGCAGGTTTTTTGGTGTAGTCTTTTTTGTTTGTTGGTTGGAGTTTTTTCAGTTACAACTTTCTAACTATAATACAGAAAAGATGGCACCAGCCCAACAGTACTCTTGGTTTTGATCAAGTTGTGTAATCTGTGAAATGAGGATTATGGCGCATCCTTACCATATCCTAGGAAAATAGACTGGGGGAAAGTCAGAGGGTTAAGAATTAGAAGTTTAACTAGATTTCAGAAGATATTTATAAAGTACACCTAACAAGTACACACGTACATAGCTCACTGCTGGGTAACAACCACCTCTGGTTTTCTCAGTATTTCCAAGCTTCTAGTGCATATGAAGAATTCTATTTATTTTAAAAATTGCTTTTAAATGAAATAATTTTAGCATATAACTCATGAAAATTACTTTCTACAAAAATAAAAAATGAAATAAAACAGAGCTATGATTAAATGACATGTACAAAATTTTTTGTTTTATACTTCTAATTTTCCATGAGGTTCCCACAAAAACTCCAGTATAGTCATTAGACAAATAAAGAATGAATAAAACAGAAACTAACCTCATAAACAAAATACACTTTGGCTTTTACATAGATTCCCATACGTACTACTGCGCGCACAGCAGCATTCATACCTGGGAAAAAAAAACAAAATCACATCGTTACAGGTTATCAGGGTTTGTCTTTTTTTTATGTGTACCGTAAATTTTCAATGTCTTTAAAATAAAATTGAAGCATTGATTCATTCCAAAAGACAATGATCAGCACCTATCAAAACAGAAATTTGCTTAATGACAGTGCAATCAGACCATGAAGAGTGCAGAACTATTATTACAATAATTATCTGAATGCCAGTATGTATGATAATCAGACATTAAATTGCTGCTGATTGTAAAACAGCATTGTAAAAGTAACAGCTACCAAACCAGAAAGAGAAAATAAATTTATTTCACAATAATGATAAGTTTTCTATCCAAAATTTAAAATGTTCAACCAGCTAAAATTCAGCTTCTTCAAAGGAGAATTTACACTGTAACAGTTCTTTTTTCTAGGCTTTCCAAATTAACACAGATGCGTATACAGTATTTTGTGGGGAGCACAGACAAAACTGACACAGACAGGTGTCCACTTAAAAAGACAGAAGTAGCAGCAAACTACTAAAACAAGAAATGCTCCATGGACTTATTTGGCAGAAAGTACCTAAATGCCACTTTGCTTCCCCGAACTGCAAGCTCAAATGGGAATTCCCTGCTTACAGACATCTGACAAATTAAACTCCTGCAAAATTTTCCATTTAAGTCCAGTGCTCAAACACTTAATCTTCTGAGGAACAATGGAAGTTCTACTGCTCCCCCCACATGGGTCAAATGAATTTGTGTTATAACCCATCTCTTCCAATATTGTACTACCTTACTCATTATTCAAGAAGTTTTCAAAAGTAATAAACTACTTGCTTCAATACTACTTAGACACAAGAAATTATGCAAAGGATGAGGACAGAAACACTAGTTAAGCTACACAGAAAGAAACAGCCTTGGCACATGAGTTGAAAAGGGATGCTAGAAACATGACAGTGAAACATATTAGGCACTGATTCTCCAAATCTGTTGCACTTAACAGTGAAGTAGTAGGTCAGCTTTGCTGTTCAACACAGGTGTTAAGCGTTCACCTTTCTGGAGATATAGTCTGTAACTACAGTATATAAACCCACAGCACAGTAAGCCATAAGGATCTGTTCCTACAATATCTACCATAACTGGAAAAAATACTGAGCTATTAAAGTGTATCTGTCTGAATAAAGAATGAGACTGAAGTTCACTCAAAGATTTTTTTTATTTTGGGAACATAACAAAAAGTCCCTGAAGCTGCCCAATGCAAAAGATGAAATTAAATTCTCCAAAATCAAAAGCTGCTTTGCTGTTTGCATAGATGTCACTTAAGATTAAAATCACAAGCAACAGTGTTTTCACATCAGCAAATAACAGCTAGAATTCTCTGAGCCAGAGTCAGCTTTGTGGCAGAGCTGGAAAGTTTTCAAATGCCAAGAGAGCTAAAAGCACAGCTTTGGATGATGAACTAGATGATGTCAAATTAAAACAGAGAATCTCATCTCATTTGACAGGCTGTACTGAAAAGAAAGTTAGCGTGCTGAGCCTCAGATCAAAACAAACCTATTACACAAAGTGAATTTATCTCTTCAGTGAAACAGTTTTTGTAACAAAATGAACACCCTCACCTTTCACACACAATGTCCCCTGTAAAGTCCTTTAACTTTATAAAACTGACAATTCTTCACTGCATTGCCATTTTCCCCAAACACAAGACATAAGCACAAGTTACTCCCATCAACAAAGGCCACAGCTTGCTTCTATTAATGCACAATATGTGCAAGAGGTTTGCTCGGTTTTTTTTTAGTGGTGGGGGTTGGTAGGGAGTTTTGGTAGTTTATTGCTTGGGTTTTGCTTGGATTTTTATTTTGGTTTGGGGCTGGTTTGGTTTTTTTGTTTAGTTTTTTTTGGGGTGGGCACTGTCATTTGTGGAAGGAGGTTTTTTTAGAGATAAGAAAAACATTTTATATTACCTATTTGGCTGCAGAATTCTCAAAAAGCAGCTAATGAACACTTAGCTGTTCACAAATGAACATTTTCTGAAAGGAAGAAGTACTATTAAGAACTGCCCTTTTAAGAGCCTTCTGTTCTTCAAGTTTGACTTTGCCAACTCTCCTGTTTGGAATCTGAAAGGAAACATCAAAGACTGTTCCAGGTATCTAACATATGTTCAGTTATAACAACTCCAGCGTCTCGCTCAGCAGTAGTCTCTGTATTCCAAGTATCTAATTAGAAAAAAGAAAAAGCATCTATGATCCAAACAGATTAAAGCAGAATAGCTCTGTCACCAAAAATAAGTACTCAAAAAAACCAGGAAGACACTAAACATCCATGTCTACCAAGATATGTACTTGTCTTTATTTGTTCTTTCTCACATTTCCACTTTATTGGTCATGTACCTTATGTTTTTATCTTTAGCATGCAACTCTCAGTTATTTTAAAGAAGGGTAGTTATTCTGCTGCCATCACAAATTCTCCAGATATACCTTTGTTATGCATAAATTAGCCTGCAATGGCTGATTTGGCTCAACATTCATATTTCTTCCAAAACAGAGTAAATGAAAGCATTTATTTCTCAAAATGACAAATCCATTAATTTTTTCCATATGAATATATTCATCATACAGATGCATTTTCTTAGTGAATACTTTCCAGTTCCCATGTATCTTACATGAAGAATGGGTAAAATTCATAGTTTGCCTGCTGAAAAAAAGGGCAAAAGCTCAGGAAACAAAAGAAGGGCACATTAGAGTGCATCTTATCAGTAACAGCAGTGTAATTTTATCAGTTTATGCAACATACATTTTATTATTATTTGTCAATGTATATTTTACCTCTTTATACAGAAAAATGACTTGGGTGTCTATTGGCAAGTTCCTAAAGAAGTGGCTTACGTTTCAGAATGGCTGAAGACTGAAGAATGTTACAATTTGATATTTATGAAACACAGAGCATTGAAGTTTTAGATTTCTATATGATGGCCATCTAAATCTGAACACACTGCTTGCATTGATTCAAGTATGTGAATACAGAAAATTTCATGAAGTCTCTGTAGAACTTGTCTAACAAAATATTGTTGTATTTGATTACTTGTGGAGTCTTACATTTCACAGTTATTATGGTAATTCACAAATACTATTGTAATTATATGCTTATTACTGAAAAACAGATTTATTGGGTTAACAATGGATTTAGTCCTGAATAATAAATATAGCCTGATAAACACAGAATTAGAATAGCAGCTTCAAAAGAAAGACATGAGTAAAACCAGTATTTTTTTACTAATGTACGAATTATTTAAAATCTTCCAGAATTACCACTTGCTTTTGCATTAAAGCCTTTGACAGCAAAAAAGATTTATTTTGCTCTGTACTCAGCAAAGATTAACTAAACTGCAACTACCAACATGGCTTTATACAATGTCTGAATTAAAGAGTTGATTTACTGTCCTTCTTGGTATTGTCTACTCAATTGCCTTTGAAAGCAGTAATTTCATAACAGGGCTACAAACAATACTGCAGAAATCTGAATTATTTTAAAGGCACTCCCTCCCCAAAAAGAGTATTGCTCTCCCACACCTACATCCTGTTCCACACACATGCACCACCACAACAGAGGACATGCTACACTATTTTGTGTTGAAGCCAAGTTTGTCTCACTTTAGTCAGCTAGACAGGCCTTTAAATAACTGTAATACTAACCATATAAAAGAAAAATCAAAACTATGCATCTTGGACAAGCATCAAGAAACACTTAAGTACCACCAGTTTTAAAGACAAACACTGGCTTTAATGGATGCATAATGACTTAGCGCATGTTTAAGCGCCATCTGGAATAAAGACCCAGACCTAAAAGACTATCTAGCAAAACACACAAACTAAGGAAAATGTCTAAACATTAATAACTAGAAAGACTTCATTCAATTATGCAAATGGACAGATGTATCAGTAATTTTGTAAGAGCCTATAATCATCAAAAGGAAAGATAAGAAGAGGCAGTCAAACACAAGAACAAATAATTAAGAAAACAATTTAGAGTTTTGTTTCAATTTGGGTTTAATTTGCTTTTAATTACCTAACATTTTACTGCATATAACAACAATTCTAGAGATCTGAAGAAAATACAATTTTTCTAAACAGTAACACTGTACAAGATCACAGCATTCTGCTGAATATATACAACAGAATTACATATCTACATACATAGCTACATATCTCCTCCTTCAAGATGTAAAAAAATCTTGAGATTCGTTTCAACCATAGAATCCACTAACTATAGAAGCACTTCCTCCAAAATATTCAATTCATTAAAACAGTTACACTTACCCATTAACACCTACATTCCTCAATTTCACATACAAATTACTATATATATGAACACACACATATATGTATTTTATACAGATGTCCATACACACACACACTTTTATCTAGGAACAGTGCCTTCAGAATTCAAAACTCCTTGACACTATCTTCGAATTACGTAAGTTAAATAAATTCTGTAGCTTGAATGGCATAAAAGGAGTGGTTTTTTTTCTTGTCCATTTATTTTTTTGTCCAATTTCTTTGTCCATTAGCAAATTTCTTCTTTCATCATTTGTCAGCAAGACAAGATCAGTACGCCTGCACTATCATACCAAATGTCATGTTCCTCAGAAGTCTGTAATGCTTCAACAGAAGTATACATAGCTCTTCGCTTCCACAGTCATGGTCTGTGGTACTCTAAAATGTGGAATACAAGAGGTTATAGGCTTCTTTTCACTGTTTCTTAGCTCCAGGAGTGGAGCTTTATTATCTGTTCAATGGCAAGATTTCTACATCCAATGTAAATTTACAGAACAAGAGTAGTACATCTACACTACTATATTAAATATGCCTCGAAATGTTGGGAAGCCTGTAATTCTTCAAATGCAGAGATACGTAAATCTTTACTTCAACAGTCATGGTCTACGGTATCCAAGACTATTACCACACAATCCATAGGTCCTTTATGCTGTCTTCCAGAACACTAAATCTTTGAGTTTATCTCAAAAATAACATGGTCACATTCAAAGACAGCAATCTTGAGCCAGCAAATTGGGCAGTAGCTCAAAGTAGCCACAAGCACATCATTCTTAAATAGCACAATCACTTGTTGGCAGCAGCTTTCAGATGACACTGCTCTTGCTGCTGAGCCATACCTATCACAGTCCTAGAACAAGCAGTCTGATCAGAGGTGAAATGAAAATAAAAATTACCTACAGCAGCAAAAATTGTCTGTGGCAGCCACTGGTAACCCACACAAAACACACCCAATGTATTTCATGACCAGAAGCAGACTATGGCCAGAGTCCCACACACTGAAAGCAGAAGCATGACTTGAAACCCACTTATTACTCTACCTTTCTGAGCTGCAACCACTACAATTTAGAAATAGTTCAGAAACTGAACCCATAAATCTTGAGAATCAATTGTCAGCTTCTTTTGCCTCTCAAGATACAGTGATTACAGTGGAAATTACTTGGTTTAGCTCACAATTTAAGAGCTGAATAGCTGAAGTGTTGCACTGCCAAGTTTAGTATTTATATATGTTAAGTGTACAAAATGCAAATCTTTTTTCCAGTTAAATAACTCAGTGATAAATTCTTTAACTCCACCAAACAAAAGAATATACCTGTTTAAAATACAGTGACTAAACCATAATAGTTCCAGTATGACATACAGACATTCTATAGTCTTTAATATTCCACAGGTAGTGAAAAGGAAAAACAAAAAACCCTTTCAGGGAAATACTACAGATGTCAGGAAGTAATTTAAAACATAACATGTCCTATAAATAGAAACGCTTGTGTAATTTACATAATGCTACTTCTAAATTATTAATAAGTACAGTAACAGCAAAGGTAGCACCTTTATTTCAAAATAGTTTCAAGAACATTTTTCTGAGTTGAGATTTGCAGCCAAATCTAAATCGAGGCACCTGCTCATGTGAAAATCATGTGTTTACTGAAACACTAATAAGTGTTCTTTCCACTCAATTTCCTGTGAGTTTAGTTTGCATTACAGATATTCTGAAAATTTCTAGTGTCTAACTACAAGGAAAACAACCACCCCAACCAACCAAAAAAAAAAACAACTCAGAAAACCCCACACTCACCCCCTCCAAAAAAGCACGGGAGACTGGAACTTTTTTTTAATATTAGTACTCTTTTTCCTGCTTCAGTATTAGTAGTTTTGCCTCACCTACAATTTGCTTGAGCAGCTCTACAATAATAGCAACATATGTCCCTCTGCTTATACTTCAGAACTTCACTTCTCCTGTACATTTGCCCTTCAGAAGGAAAATGACCTTGACAGGGCATGACTCACCCTGTCGCTTGTTTAACTCCTAACCTAGCATGCAAACAGACTTGATGTGCATTTTACACATCTACACTGTTACCAGTATCATAAGGGTTATGAACCTCAATTGTGTTGCATGATTCAGTTGAAATTATCCAGGTTTTGTTGGTTTGGCTTTTTTTTTTTTTTTTTTTTCTTGTTCTTCTCAGTCAGGACACCACCACTGCCTGAAAAACAACGTGAAAGGCATCCAGATCACTTTGGTCTCTGTGACAACCTCACTCCTCAGAACAACTTTCACAAGCTGGTACTTTGTATCCCTCCACATAAATGTGCTCCAGCAGCAATCTGCCAGAAAATTAAATCTTGATGTCACCCATGGATTCTGCAAGTCCTTTAAATGCTTTAATTCATGTCACGCAGATTAATACTTTATAAAAAGAAATACATCTGCTGCTGCATTATATAATCTCCAGCCACATGGAAGTAAGTTGCAGGGCTCAGTCTCTTGCTGAACATGCTACTGCTGCTTCTGTCTCACTTTAAAATAAAAATGGTGATTTGGGGACCAGACCATTAAAATGGAGATGACTTGATTCACGGTCCCTCCTAGAATCGTTTAGCAGCAGAACTGATGACAGTGAGAGCACACTGTGGATAAAACTCAAGTGTAAACCAACTGAGGGGCAAAAGAGAAGCCGTTTAGAGGCATCAATTTGCTTTTTCTCCGGAAGTGTAGCGTTTTCCTCTCAGATTGCTACTAAATCCTTTCCACCCCTGATTAGTTTCAGATAATCTCAGGTAAACCCCGGGGCTCCCCGTTATTCCCGCGGCCAGGGGGAGGGAGGATGCTTCTCCCAGCCCAGATGACGCAAGGAGGCGGAATCTGCAGCGACTCGCGGCGGATCACGTACACACCGGCGGTGGGGAGGGAGAGAGGAGACACTGGTCCATACAGGCTTACACCACTCGCATGGACACGCTGGGAAGCGAGGGGAGGAAAGGAGGCTGCCTGCGCCCGGGGAAGCGGGCAGAACGCCCCAGCCGCGGATGCGGGCTGGTCTCTGCACGTCCCCGTGTAGAAAGCTGGGGAAACTGGTCATTAACTACCCCCCAGACAAAAAAGTAAAGAGAGGCTTCCCCATTCTGTTCACAAACGCGACAAAGAGCGCCGTTTCTTAAGTGAAAGTACTTTCGAGACACTCTCGGTAAAAAATAATAACTAAAAAGAAAAAAAAAAATCGTCATTTAAGGAAACGAGCTAAAAGCAATCATCACTAAACAACTCTCCTGGCAAAAGCAGAGCAAAAATCCTCTCAAATAGCATGGAGTATTACGTATTTGAAATCTTAATTAACTGAAACTTCAAGCTATTAACATACATGAGATTTTCTGGTAGAAAAGGGAAAACGACTTTATGACGAAGTATATCGGGATCAAGCCTCTTTCCTTTCCCTCTTTAACGTCTATAGGTCTTTTGT
>WYDI02014928.1:12158-38153 GCA_009867235.2 Psittacus erithacus
GGAAAACGACTTTATGACGAAGTATATCGGGATCAAGCCTCTTTCCTTTCCCTCTTTAACGTCTATAGGTCTTTTGTTCGTCCTGTCCTGTAGCAAGCACTGCCTGTATGCGTAAAGAGATTTAAGGAGATGCAGCACGTTTCCAACAGACTCCCACGGGGGTAGACAGTACGCTACCATCTGAGCATTCTAAATCACTGGTAAGAACGTAAGTGTTCTGGTGCCAACATGAAGTGAAAAGCAGATGAGGCGAGGGCTGGCACGGCCCCAGCAGCCCAGCCAGCCTCCCACCGTCGTGCAGAGCAGCACGGCCTCCTCCCGCTTCCATCAGCCGCTCGATCTCCCTCCTCTCCCCTCCATCTCACAAGGAGTGAAGATATTTTGGTTGTAAAAGTTATCGGACCGCTTCTACCTTCTCCCCTACAAGGCAGGCTCAGAGGAAACGTGAGACAGAGGAAGGATGAGGGTATGGTCGCAGCTCAGGCGCCCAGGCCGCGCGAAAGTAATTTATCTCTTAAATGCTCTTAGTAAGACAGACAGCTGGAAGGCCAGCACGGGAAGAGGAACCCGAGGATCACAGCAATCTCGTATGTCCCACTCCCAGACTCCCTCTCCATCCACCACCCCCACGTGCCCCTACCGGCGTGGCTTCCCGCCGCAGTCACGCCAAAGCAGCACATGCTTCCTACTCCCTTCTCTCAGGCGCTGCTAACCTCACCGGCTCCTTCCTCAAACTCCCTCATACCATCCCTGAGGGTCTCCTCACCGTGCTTTTCCGCTGCCCCCACTCCCCACAGTGTCCATGGTTTCTTTCCCCTCCCCCTGTCTTCTGCCTCTCCTTCCCCGGCTCCTTCCCCTTGTCTTCCCCCCGCGAACGGCGTAAGCAGCTACCTTGGGCATCACCGCCGCTGGTCAGCACCCCTATGGCTTTCCCGGTGCCCGAGAGGTTCTCGAAGAACTTCGGTTGGTGATCCATGGCTCGGCGGTGGCGGCACCGGCGGGCGAGACGGAGCGCGGTCGCTCAGGGAGCCCCTAGCCGCGGGGGTCTGCCCTGCTAACCCGGCGTGCGCACTCCGCCGGATCGAGTATCTAGCCTCTGCGGGAAGAGAAGCCGAGAAAAAACGGTGTAGGTGCGTGTTTACAGACAGGTATGCGAAGGGAGAGGGCGGTAGTGCGAAATAGACCGGGGTAGGGAGGGAAGGTGAGGAAAGAGCGGAGAGAAACGCAGCCCTCACATCGCAGCCAGCCACCCGCCTCTTCCCCGCCGTGCCCGCCGCCGCTTCCTCTCCCCGCTCCCGCTGACAGCCCAGCGGGGCACCGCCCTCCGACACCCCTTAGGAGAGCGGCGGCAGACGGGCAAGCCAGGCCGCCAATGGGAAGGCGAGCTGCCGCGCCGAGCGGCGGCCTTTGCGGCGGGCGGGGCCGTGCAGTTACGGTCTGAGGATGCTGGCAGGTGGGGGGGGTAACGCGAGGCTGACGGAGCGCTGGAGGGCGGGGCTGCAGGTGGGGGCAGGGGTCCCTGCGGCCCCTGCGGCGCTCCTCCTCCGGCGGTGCCCGGGGCGGGGGCGATGCGGGAACATGGCTGGCGCCTCGGCTAGCGGTAGCGGTGGGGGTAGGGAGCGCTGTGAGCCGGAGTTAATTCATCCTCTCTGTCGTAGTGGCTGGGGAGTACCGCATGTCTCTGTCGACTGTGTGGGCTGCCCCTTCTGCGGGATCTCTGCGGCGGACAGAGCGCTGCCGGGGCCGCCGTGAGGGCCCCGCCGGGGGTGAGGCTGCGTCTGCCCTGCGCCGGCTGGGAAAGTCTGGGCCGGCCCAGCCTGGCTGTCCCTTGCGAGCCTTCCCGTAGGCGGGCGGGTGGGGATGCCCGACTCAGCTTGGGGCTCGAGAGGGAAATTGCCTCCGGTGTGTCGGCTGCGATCGCCCGACGGCTCTGAGGGGCCCTGGCCCTGCCATGCTCAGGTGTTGCTCTGCGGTGGGCGAGGAACACAGTGAATGCACAATGAGCGAAAAGAGTTACTTCTGCCGTCGCCTGGCAGGATTTGTGTCGCCGGCTGTGCTCCACGTATGTCTTTGTCAGGCAGGAAAACACAAAGGCCTAGAGCTCTGTTCATTCCCTTTTTGCCCTTCTCATCCTTGAAACTGTAGCAGACGTTCAGGTGCCAGTAGGAAAAGCAAGTTACCTCTTGTAAGTATTTACAGCTTGGAGACAAAGGTTGAGTCTAAGGGAGCAACACAGACGAAGCAGTTGGGAGAGATTAGATAGGAATCCCAGTCCTGACTTCCTTTTCGTTCTGTTGTGCACTGATTCTTTTTCTTGGGGAGTGCTTAGTACTGGTAGAGAAACGCTCTCTTAAACTCTCTGTATTGTAATAGTATGTTGGAGTACAATGGAATAACTGTTGATCATAGCAATGTATGTCATCACAGAAACAGCTTAAGACCCTGATTTTCTTCATTTAAGCAAGTAAAGCCATATTATCCCATATGCTTTGTGGTGCTTAGCATAGGTAAAAGTATTAGCAGAATCAGGGGCTAAGTTCCTTGCCCGAAATTACCAAGCAAGTCGGGGAGAGAGTCAGGAACAGCAGCAAAATGCTGATTCACGTTTTATATTTTAATTGCTGTAATAATTACTGTTGTTACTCAACATCTTCATCACATCTTAGACTTAGCTCACATTGTAAAAATATACATGGTCATACTGTCAGCTTTCACATAGTCACATGCAGAAGTACAGTCAGTTGGGTAGTTCAGTTGAAACTACTCACAGATAAATGTTCGAAGAAACCATACCTGCAAATAGATATCTATACCTAGTATGTGGGCAGCTTACATTTGCAAATCTACTCACAGGCTAAAATGAGTGTAACAATTGATGACAGAAAAGACATGTTGCCAGATAGTTTCCATACCATGAACAACAGTGATTCTACAGGGGAATTTACTGTGTTCTTTCGTGAATCTAAAGAACATTCTGAGTCATAGATTATAATAAAGGTGAATTTATATTATAGAGATATGTAAACCCCAATAACGACATACTCTCTTTAAAGGGTTCTGGTTTGAATTAGAATCATATTAGTTTCTTGGAGAGTAGCTCTGCAAAAGGTAAATTAAGGTCTTTGATTTTTTACTTGATTCAAAGCCTGTAAAATCAGTAGGAAGGTCTTTAGTTAGTATAAAATATTGTGAATACTTTAAGATCATGGACCAATGATAGTATGCAGAAAGAGCAACTCTTTGAGGAAGCTTTGGGTTGGTTCTAGTTGATTTGGTGTAGATACTTTATACTTTTGTAGAACTGGCTTACCTTGTTTTATTCACTGCAGCTACACTTTGTGTGTAGGTAGGCCTGTCCCTCTTGCATTCAAATACAGCCTTGATGCTAAGGAGCTATTATTTTCTGAAAGTGTTTTTTTCCTCAAATTGCCTTATGGGGTATTATGAACTTATGAGTGATGTATTTTTTCCCCACCCTTGTGTAACTAGGAAGCTGCCTATGATTTCACTGTTTTCATCATTTATGCAGCTACTACATTGTTCTTCAACAGATCTGTCAAGAAAGAATTCTGTTTTGTCTGTGTTAAGTCATTAAAGTAGCAGTGGGAGGAGAGAAAGGGATGTGGGACTGTTTGTTCCTGAGACTGTCTTGATATATTTAAATATCTTCCAGCAATACAATTGCCTATAAACTTAAAAGGAGTGACTGCTTGGCTTGAGTATTGAAGATTGTTGGTGTAAACAGTCTTATTTAACCTTGTGGGATATGGTTGCAATGCAGCTAGGTACACCTGTATAAATCATGCTGACGCTAAGAGAATAGGCTCTTTTGAGATATGCAAACTGATAATAAATATCCAAATAAAACCTCAGCAGGTAATTTGCACACTACATTAAGCGCTTTAATTGTCCTCTTACTGTAATACAAAATAGAATCAGTTTACATTGGATAGGGAAAGGACAGGTGGGTTTTGACTGTTTCCTGATACTGACTATTTCAGGTGCTTTGCTGCATCCTTTTCCCATTGCCCATTTGTTCCCTGCCAGCTAAATCTACTCTATCTGCTCATCTTTAAATCTTATCACTACCTAAGAGATACTGATTGACCCCTTAAATATACTTTGGATTGCTACTCACCTCAACTTTCTGTGCCAAGATCATTACACATGCTGCCTTTGAACTAAAGAACAGTTCATATCCTGGATTCAGTACCACAGTTGTGTCCAGTACTTCATTTAGCACAACATCTTCCATTGAAATTAAGTTAAAGTAGGAAGAACAAGTCATGCCCGGAAAAAATGAAGTTATTGCATGAGTAACAGAGTTGAATGAATGGATTTCCAGCCAAATGAAACTATTTTCTGCAGCTAGACCTTTTTTTTATATGTGGATTCCCTGGTGTCTAGTGATATGTGAGCCCACACTTCAGGTTTGTCTGAGGTGCTTGTAGGAGCTGTCCCTTCTGCCCAGCTGTCATTTTTTCATGATACTTATGTATCATAAAGACAATTAACTTTTGCATGTTCGACTTCTTAATATTATTAAAATACAGGCAGAGAACAGAGAATGAGATGGAAGGGTTTATAGAAATCCTAGCATTTTAAAATGAAACAAGCTAGTCATGGAATGCACAGGTTAGCATGAAAAGAAGGAAAGAAGAAGTCATCGAGATGTAATTTCTGAGTAGATTTCTTGAAGAGAACTGTGCTCTCTTCCATTAATTCTACAATATTCCATGGCCCGACATGCTGCATATAAACTCTTCTACTACTTAGTCTCTTTCCTGTTTGTTTTCACACTTCAGTTGTGTCATTCTAACAGTATAAATTTTGGAGTACAAGGGCTGGATTCAGTGTTGTTTTGTTGGTTGTTTTTGTTTTGTTGTTTTGGGTTTTTTTATTTCTCTCTTGCATAATGACAGTCCTAGTGACGCTAACATACACAGGCTTTCTTTATGTTAGAACTTTAAGGTGTAAATATGAGGAAATCTAGAACTAGTGTTGTACAAAAGGTATAGGAAAATCTCCAAGAGATTCAAACCACTTGCTATTGGAGTTGGTTGAGAAAGGAAGGGAGATAAAAGCAATGGAAAGATAACTCAGTTTTGCGAAGAATAGTGAAGTCTTTTAATAAATATTCAAATAAGATATTCTAATGTATTTTTCCTGGTTTTGTCTCAGGTTTGTACTGATTTTTTTAGAGAGGAAACATCAATTAACATAGCCTTAGAGAGAAATTTACTTGAAACTGACCAATATAGACATTATGGAAAAGGTGGTGAAAATGTTAATGATACTTCACAATAGTAATCTAAAATGCATTGAAGTAATTGTCTCTGTATAGACAGATGATGTCCTGGTTGACTGCAATATCAGCTTTTAAAAGAGAGAAAGTCATATCAGTAGTCTATGAATATGCCCATTTTATACAGGGACAAAAATGTTTATTAACGTACTGTAACAAGTGTAAGCTGTTTACATTGCCCACATTAGCACAAGATGTGGGAGAGGGAAAAACTGTCAACCCTAAAGGATGTTTTATTATTTCCAGTAGGGGATGATAGTGTAAAGTATCACCATATTCATCATGAAAGAAAATCACGTATTCAACATCAGCTGCAGCTTTTTCTTGAATGTCAAATGGCTGTTACTTTGAATTTGCCTGACTTCAATTGAGAGTTTAGGTACAAATCCAAGGCATTGAGGAAATTCCCACTAAAATCAAATGGCAAGATTTTTAACGGTACTTGAATCAGGCCTTGTATAAAAGTAAAAGCACAAATATAATGCCTGTGTTTACTTAATTATAACAGCAGTGATTGAGAAGTATTTTTCCAGAAGTTATTTCCTCCACACAGTTTCCATCTCAGAATCTAGATGTAATACCTGATAAAACAGTAGCAAATTAATTCCCAGCTAATATATTTTGAATTGAAATGTAACTTCAAACCCAGTAAGTATTGTTCAGCTCATACTAGTTTTGAAGCCTCCAAGTTTTTATGGAAAACATTCTATAAATACTTACATAGAAAAATAGCTATATGGAAAAAGGTTCATTGTAGTCTTTTGTTTTGTTAGTTGTTTCTTCCCTGATAAATTCATGCTTGTTTTCTTAAATGACACATATTAAAATTTCTAACTTGTGTTCCGCAGGGTCATTGTGTGGCATTGTTCAGTGCCACCATCAAACAGGTATTATTACCATCCTATATATTTCTAGGTTATCTAACTTTCGACGTTTTATTCTTGGGGGGGGAAAAAAAAAAAAAGAAAAGAAGGTTCTAAGCCCCTAAAAATACATCTTTCTGTGGTTTGACATAATCTGAAGACCACTTCTTAATTTAGGAGCATGTTTTTCTTGTTTTATTGGGCAGGAAAACTCATGACTGAACCAAGTGCCGCCCAAAAATATTGCAGGTCAAAGAGGATTTGTGTTATCGTGAAAAATATATTTGTCAGATACACTAGGTTTGGAAAAAAATGAGCCATGCTAGTCATGCATGTATCATAATTGCTCAGAGTTTAAAAAAATCTCAGAAACAGAAAAAGACACTTCATGCAAAGGAAACACTGTGCTCATTAAACGATCAATGAATCATATAATTGACTAAGTTATCTCTTCTGATTTGGGGGAGAAGAATATTTAAGTCTTTCTTTCTCACCTAGAAAACTTCCACAGTGAGCCATCATTTGGCACCACAGGATAATTTGTAAGCTTGCTGTACTATGAGCCACAAAGGGTATATGTCTGCTTGGGAAGTGGGTAGGGTGAATGTACATATTCATAGTCTGCATTAAAAGGGTATTAGGCTAATCATGGTATAAGCAGAATGTTGTATTTCTGCAGCGTTCTCTTAAGTAGTGCAAATGATCTTAAGATACCAAGATTTCTTACTATTTATGTGATGTGAATTATGTTTATCTGCTCTAATGCTTAATGTAAAAATATTAACAGTAACCTTAGAGTATTGTCTAGAATGCAGAACTTCTTTCTTATACATGAGTGCTCTAACTACTTGGTTATTAGATGGTATTATCCTTTGTACAGTACTTCTGGATTAGTGAATTCTTGTAACAGCTTCAGTATGAGCACTGGAGTGTCCTTATCCTGAAAAAAGTCTTCCTGACTGATAGGGCAGATCATGGAGGAAGGCTTCAATGTGCATAAGCAAAACTGATCTCAGGAGCATCACTTTCTGGTCATATGCTGTAATTGTTAGGCCATATTATAGAAAAGGTTAGCACTGTGTAATTTTACATGGAAGTCACTTCTGTTGAAGAGTGGATGACAATAAGGAGTTCTCTGAAGATTTGTTATATTCCTCAGGAGAGTTTGGTTGGAATAATGCTTAGTCTTTTGTTTCCAGAAAGGCACGAATGCAGGACACATAACTAAGTGCTTAGGTGGATTGTGGCCAAATGGACAATTTGGCCTGAAACTGTCTTTGGTTTCTTTCCTCAGCAGAATTCATGGAAATAACTGCAAGGGGAAAAAAAAAAATCTGAAAGAATTAGGGAAGATAAAGAAGAATTTGCATGATCTGTGTAATTTAGGGTCGCTTAAGGGAAGAATAACTTCTTTCCCTCTTTTATTACCTTGTGGATAATTTTTATGTGGAAAAGGAAACCAATCAAAAAGCACAGAAATGTTTTTCTACCTAAAATTATATACCCTCAATTGTACTTCAAGAAGTGGTACTAGTAGTAATGATCTAATCTAGTCTAATCAGTTGGTTTGATAAGTGTAGCTTCATTTCTGAATTAAGCTCTGATGTTCTACAGACATGACAGTGGTTGTTCCCTTTCACAAAGACTTGAATTTTATAATCCCAAATTAACACGGTATTATAATTAAGGTAATGTAAATATAGTTACACAGGTACTGATATGATTAATTAAAAATGCAGTCAGTCCTCCCAAATATTTTTATATGCAGCAGGTCCCATGATGCTGGAGAATTTTAATTTATCTAAAATTAAAATAATTGAAACTGTGATTTTCTGGTTCGCAGTCTTTACATGTTTGATGATGCAAGAGAGTTAAACAAGTGAATTTGGTCTCTGTTGCATTGTAAATAGTGAACTTCCTTTTTCCTGTATGTTTTTGCATAAGTTATAGTATTTATATTGCTCTAATTAGCACTGATAAATGAAGGATTTGACATATATTTATCTTGGGATTCTTTTCCCTTTGAGGATAGATTTCACTTTTTGTAGTAGAGATTATGCATATTTTTCTTTGCAGTTTTGTGGCTTGCCTGCAAATGGAAGAAGGTTCTAGCAGTGTTTAAAATAACCTAGGTGGTTGTGGAGACTTCAGGCAGCCATTAGTGATAGATTGCTCAGATGAAATGATATACGACTGTGCTTTTTATTGTTGTGGACACGACCGTTGTCCTTCAAATGCTGTTATTACTCAGTGTGGTATCTTACTATTGGATTGAAAGATGATTCAGTATTCAAAATGCCTGAACCTAATGAATACATTAATTTGGGGGATTGTGAGGTGGGAGGGAAGCATAACTGGTGAAAATGAAATGTATTCCAGAATCTGAAGGGCATCTTTGTCTCCTTCACAAACTATCTGGGGAGAACAGTGCCATAGTTATCTTTCTGCAGGACAGAGGAGACTAAAAGACCAATTTTGGCAGTAAAGCAGGTAGTGGGGCCATCATTAGAGCTTGTGTGTTAGCAGCCAGCAGTTTCTGAGAGAAATTACAAGTACTTAGAGAAAGTAATAAAGTTAGGTATTTGGTCCAAATAATTTGCACGTCAAGAAACAGTATTCACCTTTGATTTTGTTTGGTTGGTTTTGGTTAGGGGTTTTTTGTTTGTTTTTTGTTTTATTCTGTCGTGTATCATAAGTAATACATAACAGCAAAGATTGTTTCTTCAGGTGGACATATTTACTTTTATTTACACTGTTTCCTGGTCAGTCAATACTTGTTATTTCCTAGTATGCACTTGTTCTTTCACTTTCTCCCCACTCCAGCCTTTCTTTTCTTTCCTTTATTTTCTTACAATCTATTTTACTTTGCTTCTCCTTGCTTTCACTGCTTGTAACTCCTTTCCCACCTCTTTCTTTGTCTTAATGCTGAAGTTAAGAAAAATGTCATGAGGTTTTTTTCACTCCCATTGAGAATGAAGACCTTAGGCCCACTGTAGTAGAGGACCAAGTCTGAGATCATCTTAGGAACCTGAATGTGCGCTTAAACAAGGGAAGTTCAGGTTAGATATAAGGAAGAAGTTCTTTACTGTGAGGGTGGTGAGGCACTGAAACAGGTTGCCCAAAGAAGTGGTAAATGCTCCATCCCTGGCAGTATTCAAGGCCAGGTTGGACAGAGCCTTGGGTGACATGGTCTAGGAGTTGGCGCCCCTGCCCATGGCAGGGGAGTTGGAACTAGATGAACTTAAAAGTCCTTTCTAGCCTTAAATAATCTATGATCCTGTGATTCTAAGAGTCATTAGAAGCATGGAGAAGCCAGAAGTCACTGGAATTGCATTTTCTTTTTAATTGTTAGGACCAGAATTTTCCCCAAAGCCACGCACGTGGATGAGATGCCACAGTCTGTGCTTCTGTAGATGATGCCATCAAGTTGTAGGGTGTTGCTAGGGAGTCAGGGCAGTAGTGAAAATGAAACAAGATAACTTGTAGAGTAGGTCTGACAGTAGTCAGCTGGTCTGGAGCAGCAGTTCCTCTCAATGTAACCTCGAGCAGCCGTCAGTCAGCAAACTGGACAAAGTGTAATAAATGTTGGTAACAGGAAAGATACAATATGGGCATTGGAGGGTGAAACAGCTGAGCACATGTCCAGCACAGGGATCGTGTTATGGGGGGAAATCTGTACTCTTTTCCATTACAATGGAGCTAATTCAGTTTTACAACTGTTGCAGTTCATATGGTCGTGTTCACAGTGCAGTCTCTACTCTTGTGTGTTATGACTTCCAAGTTAAACTTAATTTGCATGAGATAACAGTTATCTGAAAGTTATAAAATGTTTCTTATTTCCTTTTTCTCTGTGCCACTCATGATGAAAGTGCAGTTTAATAACTTCATAGAAGTTTGAGGTAGAAATGGTTGGATGGGCCACGTGTCTCATGCCACAATATGAAATTATTTCCGTACTTTATCTTCTAGTAATTTAGCTTTTCATTAACAAGCATAACTGTTAAAAGAGACTGGTAGTAATCTTTATTCCCACAGTTGCTGTTACTTTGAGATGTGTGTAAATAGTAACACTGTTGTTACCTGCTAAGTTAGGGATGCTGGGCTGCTTTTTTTTTTTTTTTAAGAAAGGCTGTTTTTAGCAGTGACTTGAATATGTAACTTTAGGTTCTGTATTACTGATATTTATTCTTGAATATAAAGCTATAAAATAATTTATATTCCTCTGAAAGATTCAGCTGTCTTCAGTTGTCATTCCTCTCACTGAAGACTGCTCAATATCGTAAGCACTATTTTTAGTACACTTGGCCACCATTGTTCTATGATTTTTTGTGTCACTGACCTCAACCACCATCCATGTTCCTAAGTCTGTGGAACTACTCCAAGACAGGTTCATTTTCATGTCACTTTGTTCATTTGTAGTGCTGATTGTATAGAAATGTGCCAAGAAGCACATTGCTTCCCTTATGAGATATGAATGTAAACATGGAAATAGGATAATAGTATCACATTGTCAGGTTTTATTTGCTTTGCCTACTGTCTTCTGATTGCAACTGCCCTTTCCAGTAATAATCCATGACATGCACATATGTGTTCTAAAATTTCTGTTTGCTACAGCTTTATGGTTTAACAGTTAAAAGTTAAAAAGTAATACTTTCATTCTAGCCAACAACATTAACAGGTTCATGACAGGAAAGAGGAAAGTCTTACCATGAAAGGAAAATGTTATCTTTGTGATTTTAGCATTGTAGGCATTGAGAGCCATGTGTTCTGTTACCATGACAGTTTCAAAGCTTAGTATAGAAAGAATCCAGAATCTGCTGTGCTGAACAAATGTGTCTTCTGTGTTAGACTACCCATTCTGGAGGGGAAAGATAGGGTTCTCGGTAAACTCAGTATTTCTGGTGACACTGTCTTATGAACTCAGATCATTGATGACAGAATTTTTTTCAAGACTCTGTGCTGCAAGAAAATCCTTACTTGGATTTTGTATCTAAGCTAGACTTTTCTAGTTTTTTTCTGATACACAGTTGGGGTGTATGCAAGGAAAATGCATATTAAGCAGGAAGAAAAATACTGTGAGAATACAAAAACACAAGAGCTTTTACCATAAAGTACATACTCTTTATTACAGAACTTCTGTTCAGTTCGTCAGAAACAGCCTAGAAATCTGAAACCATAGAAGTAAGGCCAAAAGACGTAACAAAACTGTTCGTTCACAGGACTCCTTCTTTCTCTTCTTCAAAACTGTCAGTTTCTTAGATGTTATCTTCTTTTACAGGCTTTCAAGTAATCAGTGAGCTGTTTGGAAAATGTGCCAGTATGCAGTGCTGACAGTGCTTATTAGACACCATGTGGGCGTTTAAAGGTTTTTTTGCTATTTAGGGTCTTCTCTGTATAATGAAATGCAGAGGAGTTTGTTTGGTTTGTTGCTGGTTTTGTCTGTATAGTTTTCATCTGGATAATCAGACTGAAATCTCAAAATTTTCATGGATGCTTGTGGAAGCCTGGCAGCATGGCATTGTGGAAACAGTCATATCTTTTCACACATGAACAGCAAGGTAGCCTTGTAACTGCAGTGCAAATGTGTGTATGAGATCTGACTGGAAAAACATTAGACTGGCATAGGTTCATACTCCCATAACTTGATGAATGTACTGAGCATATCAGTTATACTATTTGATTTCACACTTTTTAGCCTGAACACAAAATTTGGAGAGCCGTATCTATGATATCTATTTTATAAAAAATGTTCCCATTTTTTTTGTAAAACAAATAAACACAAATATATTTACATGCTCTCTTGCATTGTTTTTATTAAGGCTAAAGTTATTCTAGTAGTTTAGAAAAAAATGTCCTGAAAAAAATAAGTTAAACGATTTAAATTTTTAAATAGAAACTACATGTATACTACTTCCTTTAATTTTTAGAAAAATAGGATAATTTATCTTGACCTGATAGTAGAGCCTCAAAGTATTATGGAAGTTAACTTTGCTAATGTGCTGCTCTTCTTTTGAAAGAGTAGTTTTCAATTCTTTGAAGTATCTCTCTGGATTGTGCATGGATCTCTTGCCAAGTGCAGTGATCATTTGACTGTGAAGAAAAGATTATTAAGAAGTGTTTATTAGATGATTTGTAAAGAAATGGCATCCAATATTATGGCAAGCAAAATGTGAACTGAGAACAAGCATGTAAGGATTTATTCAAAAGAAATTGAAGAAAAAATGTAAAATATTTCTATGAAATCTAGTTAAGATTCAAATGTTCATTGATATATAGAATGAACATTGCTTTTCCAAACAAAATAGGTATCATCAGCTGCATGGCGAATCCTGACCCATGTGATGTAAAGTGTTTCTAAAAAGGCACAGACTGCTGTGGGTTTTAGTGCTGAATTGAAATTAAATGTTTTTTAGAAGCCTGTGATGATGCATCCATCGAAATGGGTGTGGGCCAAAAGATTTTGTGTGAGTGAAAATACATAGTGCTTGGTAATGTGGCACAATCCCACAGGTCTGTACAGCTTTGATCAGCAGTGGGACTGCTTGTATAAAAAGCTCTTCCATGTCTTTAAAATTCATTAAAGTTAGCTGGAAGTGAAAAAACAACCTACTTACCTTGGCCACAAATTTATCCAGTTTTTTGAAGCAGTCTTTCACTATGGATTTATGGATAATGTTAAGTCTGGACTTCAGCTGTTATTTTAGCAGAAAATAAAAGAAAGTGTTAGCTTGAACAGCAACAAGTGAATAGTAGTTCAACATGACTCAGTAAAACACTAACTTCTGATAGACATGGTCATGACTGAGAGCATTGTAATGCTTCTGTCATATGCAAGCCTGCTGAAAATGTTAAAGGTAGTGTAGCACACACTTGCTATGTCTACAGAGAGATCAGGAAATGAATATATCAATGTTCAAAGGAAGGTAATGGGTCTGGATTTTTTTTGTTCTGTGACAAAGGTTCTGCAGACCTAATATTTTCCTGAAGTGTTTTGCATACAATTTACATGTAGTTCTTCCTTGTCTTGACAGAAGCCATAAGTAGTTGAAAAACATATGAAATTGTTATTTGGTGAGAATATTTAGTTCTGTGTTCAACTAGTGTAGTTTAAGGAGAAGCAAGTCAAATACTGGCTTAGTCACATTTTTAGGCATCACATCTCAAAATACACTTAAATTTATATGTGTGAATTTAAAAGTGCCTGTATCATAGAGGTAAGTAAAACTTCTGTAAAAAAAAGTTTATTAGCAAAAGTTGCCTGTAATTACTTGCATACAGATGTTTTAGGTTCCATTATTTGAAAATGTAGTCTTTAAAGTTTTATACTGCGTTTTCAGCTTACATATTATCAGTTTTATTCACCATGAATACCTGACTTGAATATCATTCAGTGTAAAAATAAATCCGTATACTTACACAAGTCTTCAGCTGAGCATGATCTTCATATACTCTTCTTAGAAAAATGTTCTTATTTTGAAAAGGAGTTTCTGTTCTCTTGAAAAACTCAGCAATTTCATGCACTATATGAACAATGGCTGCATTATCATAATTAACCTGTGATGACAAAACAAAAGTGCAAATTTTCTTTCTGAAGTTTCAGTTAATGGTACATTTTTAAACTGCCTGAGTCCAGTTATTATAATTTTCACCGCTTTCTTGCTATCTTCCAAATTTTTTGGTACAAAGATTATAGAAAGCAACATGGATTGCAGAGATGGTGTTTATTTGAAAATCAGGAATTAAATATGTGATTTCCAGTTGCAATTTTTGCTTTCATAAAGTAGACCTCAATTTTGTAATGTAAATAGCTCTTGCATTTTTGGACTGCATTGATATTCTTGGGTATATACAGTGTATGAGGAATAGCCAATAGCCAGAAGTCAAAAACAGATCTTTTGAATTCAGATCCAAGACAATAAATAGACTAAAAGTGTGCAGCTCTTTCTTTACAAGCGTAGAGCATATATGATGAAGTGGAGCTCCCTCTGTCTCAGAGAAGGTGAAAATACAAGAGAGACTGATAGTGCTGTCTCTTCCTTTTGTTCCCTGGTTGCGTTTTAGAAGCTCTGTTGAAGAGATGAGCTGGAAGTGATCTGAATGAATTGCTTTGGTGCAGTAGCACACCCTCAACCCAGCACCTCCTTCTTTTGTGGCATTACAGACCCAGACTGAAGGTGAATTGTGCACATAAGGCGCATGCATGGGCCAAATAGCGCATAATTATCCCTGCACTAGTTCTACTGGGTCTGCTTTTGACTGAAACTGAAGTTGTCATGCCATTCTGGCAGTTTCCAGGCTACAAGACTGATCCCATCTACTTTTCCATTTTAAACAGCAGGACTGACAAAAAAGTATCTAACCTTTTCCATGTAAATGTGTTCTCATAACTTAAATAATAGGAAAAGCAAGAAGTGGCATTTTCCATATGTAACCTCTCAGGGAAAGGAATTTAGAATGAAGAGTCAACAGCCAGATTTATCATTTAAACCTGTAACTTAGTATGTAATATTAAATTCTAGTGTAAATTCTTGTGACAAGGTGCATAGGCTGTTTGAGGTAGAACTGTGACAATGGGCTAATATCAAGTACGTATCATTTTCTACTTACTGCTTTTAGCATCTCCTCGGGGAAACACAAATCTTCATTGCCTACTTCCTTACAATCCAAAGAAAAGCCTCGTTTGTTCTTAAACAAAACAGTGTAGAAATTTTAAGCATATGAAAAAGCAGGTTTATTATAGAAACAGTTCATAGAAGAGTTCACTTATCAGTTGGTGTCTTAACAAAGAAATGTATGAATGAACACAACACCACAGGACATTATATATCTCATGAGACTGTGTGAAGAAGATTCATTTGCTTACATGTTCCCAAACCTATCTAAAATGCTAGAAATAGCTGCTAGGTACCTATTTCACCTTTTGTCAAAGGCTCTAGAGGGCTCAGTCTGTAAAGTGCTGGGAAAGGGCAGGTCACAAAAGAAGCCAAATTGGGAAAGGAAACATGCTTTCCACATAGCTGATTTCCAAAAACACCTTCAAGAGTATTCATCCCAAAAACTTTGTGCCAGTGGCTACTCTTTTCTTAGGGTGGGATTATGTCATGGTAAAGTAAATTAATGTGCTATGGTTTCAGTCTGATGCCAATTCGCAGGAATCCCAACTGGCTGTGTATTCTACATGACTTCTTCATGGAGGATGTGGAGCTCTTCTTGGGAAAACACACAGATGTCATATATGCATCAGGATGAGTTTGAATTAAAAAAAAAAATGTAGATTTAAGACTTTTGGCTTTTTAGAAAAAGAACATCTGGCTCATAACTTTTTAATAATGTAAAAAAAAAAATAAAAAATCAGTCAATTATTACACTTTTGAGAATTCCAATTATCCAAACTGAAGAAAGATTGAAAATGGCATCTATAGATTGTGACAATATTTTACACACTAACGTACCAGTTCCTCGAAGTCCTTTAAAAGCTCACTCCACTGCACACTTTCAAAGCACTGATGACTGTTGCGTTGGCGATTGCCAAGGGATGTAGCAATAAAGCAGACAGTTAGGAGGAAGAAAGAGTTCCTGGGGCAATGCATTGTCTAGATCTGGTCTGGAACAAGAAGACAGAAGGCTTAATAGTATCAGGATGGTTTTACAGTTTTGTAAAGTCACACAAGCACAGCTGAGCATTTTTTCTTGCTTGTTCACTTTTAATCTGTATTTACTGGTATGCTGTGACAGGCTTAATGAGTTCAGATTTTATGGTAGAACATTTGAAATTTAAAAATGTTTATCCAATAAAGAGAAAAAATACTGTATAAGAAAACCTTTTTTATGCTCTTCATATAATATGTAAATGATTGCATGTGTTTTTCAAAAATTCTAGTCTGATTTTCTGAAATACTATTTCTATATGGATAAACAAATGCCATATCTAGAAAACTGGCATTATTTGCTGTAGTAGATTTGACTAAATGTAAACTATTGCCCGCAAAATAATAAAACACCATAGTATTCCTCTCCAGCAGTTTTCTGTGCCGTAATATCTGGAACCTTGTTACCTGTAACTTGTAACATTATTTAAAGCTGTTGCTTCATGAAAGATTATATTTTAGTCAGATTTTGTTTTCGTAGAACTCATTTGGCGTTACAGAAGTAAAGTAAAAAGGAAAAACAAAGTAAGTAAATTAATATCATTCAGAAAAATCAGCAGTAAAATCAAAGAAGCCTACCTTGTGAATAATATTCAGCTCTTGATGTGCTCTTCTGGAGGGCTCGTGGGATACCAGCCTGCCAGCTACCTCAGTCCCTTTTAAATGCTCTTCTCCCACTTTTACAAATGTCTGACCACCTCCTCTCACCAGATGATGCAGAGTGAAACTTCCTTCTTTCAGTATTCCATCTCTTCAGGTATGATGATTTCCAGCCAACAGAGAGGTTATATGTAGGTGGCATAGAGGCCACATTTTAAAGTTTTTATTTAAACAGATGAAAACTAGATTGCTGAAGTCTGTAGTCTATAGAACAACATGTTACTTGATTTTACAACACATTTATAGTTAACAGTTTGTAAATATTCATGTACACGTGATAAAATATAAAACACCCTGTTCTTGAAATGAAGAAATGTCTTCTGTATTTACATTATGAATGTAGAATTTCAGATAACTTACTCCATGTGATTTATACTTGTATAAATAATGTTGAACATGATAGTAAAAAAGTTTAACTGTACTCATTCTATGTGAGCATCTAACTTGATAGTCTACAATGTTTTATTTCAGATGTAAAATGTGAACTCATATGTACACACATATACATATACATACACGTGTCACACACATACCTTTCTATACGTATGTTACTTCCCCAAGTTACACCAAGTACTATAAAGTGATCAGCATAAGTTTTTCTTTGATTGTAAGTTAGATGTACTGAAAAGAATTAATTTACAAGAGAGCTAATGCCTACCAAATTAGAAAACGCCTGAATAGTGATATTATATTTTCATTAAATTTTCACCCCAAGGCTTTTAAATGCTATTAAAACTCAAAGCAACTCTAGCACCCAACTGTACTGTTCTTGTTATTTCATACCTGTCTGAGCCCCTTCAACTTACTGCCTAAAGTATGTGACAGTTTGTGCAAATGTTAAGCACTGCATTACTTGTAGACAGAAAGGATTTTGTGGTAGGTTTCTAAAGGTGGATTGTTAAGGTGTTTTAGATGGATTGCCTTGTAGTTTTAAAAGTCCTTAGATATCCAGCATCCAACTTCTGGAAAGCTCATAAAGATCATATTTGTATTTTTCATCTGTAACATTTTGTCATTTTCTCCCTTTACAGAATACTACCCATCCTTAATAAGTTTACTAATGCTACTAGATGTCTATTCTCTATATGCCATTCGTAACACTTCAGGATTTGTAATAAGAAACTTAACACCTGAAATTAAAGGGCAATTTTGGCCACTTTTCTGATAGTAAGTAGCTAGGTGGGTGTAGCAAGACAGGCCTCATTTTATCTTGTCTTGGAGATATTTCATGAGCACCTTTTCAGCGGTAGATTTACTGTAAGGTGCAAGCAGCCCCTAGGGAAGGGTAGGATTCTGGGTACTGCTGTCTTAGCATAATGTCATATGAGGACTGAATAGAGAACGGTGATATTAGGGCAAAGAGGACATCACGAACAGTACAGTGCTGGAAGCTAGAACATTTTAAAACACCCATTTTTAGTGAGATGACACCTTTCAGTGTCAGCTGCCTGGCTACCTAACTTGATGCTACGTATGTGAACCTGTAGGGATTCATTTACATTCAGATTTGTTGACTTTTCAATACCTAACAAAAAATAAGAAAGGTGATAATTTACTGACTACTAATTTAAATTTCAAGAATTAAATTTTGGACCACTGAAGTTGTGTGCATACCTCACTATTCATTTCTTAGTATTCAGTACAGAGATTGTTTATTAGTTGGATACTTGGTTTCAATGAACAACCTTATAAAGGAGCAGTTCTGAAATTCTAAAATGGTGGATCCTGTTTGTAAGAGAAAATACTAGTTTCCGTATGAACTGGGTAACTTTGTAAAATGTTTTAAATAGGCTAGTTGGGGCTAAATATGTATTACTCCTATGTACAAGAAACCACACTGGTTATGTTCTAGGTTCTAACTTGCATGTTATGTATGCTAATGTAAATATCTCTAAACAGTGGTACCCTAAATTTTTCATGTCATATTTAGTTTAAGGCTTGCTTTTGATTCAACATCAGTAAAAACTGGAAAATACATGTTATATACTACATCTTCAGTGGGCTTTCTATAGGAAAAATTTAGAGGAGCATTTTGGAGGGGAAGGAGAGTTGCATGAAAATTGCCTATGGTTCTTATCTTTGTCTTTGCATTTCTTCCTTTTCCCAATGTGGCTTCTTGAGAGGTCAAGACTAAGGAATAGAAGATGCACAATGATGTCTGTGTAGTATTTTATGACTAAATCATAACTATTATTTATATAATTGTATACAATAAAATTAATTTTGACCACTTTGAAGAGGATATTCAAGGAAAGAGTGCAATGGGGCTGCAGCTAAACCAGATCAGCTTTCAAAAGATGAAGATGTTTTTTTATGTTACGTTTGCTAATGGAGGTTTTTCCTTAGAAGACTGATGAAATAACCGTATTGTGAACCTGCAATTCACCTGTGTGAATGTTTATAATCATGTGTCTTAACACAGAAATTCCAGTATGTTCTTTTGAAGGAAAAAAACAAGCAAATAAAGAGAGGAAGCAATACATTTTTTCTATCTGTGTAAATAATCTTATTTGAACCTACAAATCTTTCAATACCAGATATTTTTTAAAAATGTTTATCTTTAAAATTAGACTATTTTAATAAGAAAAGCATAGATACTACTTGTTTGCTGTTAGTGATAGGCTTTTCTTAGTCTGAAAGATGATTAACAGATGTCTGTATTTGAAAATTTGCCACTTTTTTTTTCACTCTGTTTGGCTTTCAGCATTAATCTTCACACTTCAGGATAATGCTGTCATTTCCTTTTGTGTACTGGAGCACCATGAGTTAGCAGGCTAGGCATCTGAAACACTTCAGGTTTTTTCCTTTAATGTTTTCTCCCTGTATTGTGGTTTTCCTTTTACAAGGTGCTCAGCAGTGATGTGGTAAAACTTTTACAGTGCTGTGTTTCTAAACTAAAACATTTCCAAACAAACAAGCCAAAAGACCTTCATAAGAATTAGCTAAACAAAAATATTTCATGGAATATTTATTGAACATGAAAGTCATAGTTTCTGTTGTGTTTTGGCCCCTTTCTGCTGGTTTGCCAGAGGAAATAGCTCATTTTCTTAAAGCGAAGTAATTGGATACTGTCAGTGTCGCTATACAACTATCCTTGTGTTAGAAGCTCCCATTCTCTTTGGGACAGATGTGTGTGGGAGAGGTGTTTCTGCTCCACCCTGCCTTTTTTTTTTTTTAATAGTTTTTTTGAAAAGGCACACCTTACTGTATGAAGTGTATCTGAAGAAAGTGAAAGCCACACCTGAAAGTAAGTCATTTCCTGCATTACTTTTTCCAGGAAAACCAAAAAGCAGAAATTAAACATCTAACCTCAGTGCTTTACTATTCTGAACTAGAGTCCTGTAAATGAAATTCATTGTAGCTTGCTACTTTCACTAGTTCAAGAAGGTGGATAGCAAGGAAATGATTAACTTTCATTTAGTTATGTCTGGTATAAATGTAGGTTGTAATTCATCTTTAAGGCACCGAAAGCTTGGAAGACCTGGACATCCAGACTTTTTATTTTGGTGACTTTTGTGCAATCACTTTTTTCTTCGCTACTTTAATTCTTATCTCTAGATGAGTGTTCATAGGGAAATTTAGGACTGTTGTTTAACAGAAGGCTTGCTGTCTGCAGAAAGCAATCTGAATATTGTTGCAGAATAAAGCAGAAAAATCTGGGTGAGAACGTGTATTAGTTGCAAAGCCAGGAACAGCAAGCTCTCTGGAGACTCAGCAATGTGAACTTTCTTGCCATAATCTAACCATTTGTACCATTCATAGTGGAGACAGCTGCAGGATGATGTAAGCCATGGAAATGTTTACACAGTATACCCTTTTCTTTATTGTGTCAAAGGTAGTTGTTCTGAAAATTCATTATAGCTTAGAATAAAAAATCCTAAAACTAAAATATTTACCAGGAAAGAGAGAGAATACCAGTATTTTGTGACAGCTATAGATACCTGATGCTTAATGAGTAATAAATTCAGGTTGCTTAAAAATACCCAACTATTAAATTGTCTCACTTTTTAACTTAAATGAAATTTTGTAACATTATAATATTTTTGTGACTATTAGGATATCAGATATATAAGAATACAGAGGGTGAATAGAGAAGTCCAATGGTGATTTTAGAATAACTTGCCATGTATGGGGTTTTAATTCTGTTTTATTTGGCCACAGTGAAGCTCTGAGTACGTGACATCACTAGGTGGTGGGAGTAGGTTATGGAGAGTGACAGTTATGGACAATGTGTGAAGATGTCATTCTTCAGATCTCAAGTTAGGTGCCTTCATACTTCTAAGAAACTGAAGGACCCTCCCTGTAGAGAAATATCACAGAGGACTCATGGCTTCCTGATTTCATTAGGGCCAGGTTTTCCAGAATATTTAACACAGCTGTTTTGAGAGATATTTCACTATAAAGGGACCATTTTAAACATACCAGCATTTAGTTGTAATTCTAAAAAATCCCAGTCTCTGGAGCTGTTGGATTCTTGGATTCAACTTTTCTATATTTTGTATTAACATATAAGATTTATAAGCTGATGAAAAGCATTATATTCAGTGTGTGTCAGAGCTGGAGGCTGGATTTGGTGATTTTAGAAGTTTGTTGGTTGTTTTTTTTAATAAGGCGGAGGCTAAAGTACATATCCTTCAGAATGTTTTAACTCAGCCAGATTGAATTGCGATACAAATGCCAGAAAATGACAGTAAAATAAAAGCTGCCTCTTTTCCAGATGCTCTCACAACCACATCACCCCTAATTAAAATTGTACAAACTACTGAATTAGTTAAACATTCTGGTTGCATCTCAAACTTTTTTGAGAATGGCTAATCCTTACTACTTTTGGTATCATTTTCTTCTATAGCATTTAATGCTCGCTGCTTTCTATTCCTGAAGTTTTTGCACGTTTTAGAATTTTCCCTCATTTTTCTGTGTACAATTTTCCATGCAATGACCTAGTTCTGTGTGCCAGATATTTCTGAGTTCATGTTTGTGGTTTATGTTTTTGTGGGTTATGTTTTTGTGAAATTAGTTAGCCTTAGAGTTTACCTGTTCAGTAAAGTGTTATGGTTCATTATTTGAAATTTAAAGCCAAGATCCTGATCGGTTAACTAATTCCCATCAATTTCTTATTTAAAGGTAAACTCAGTTAAAAAATGGATGGATTTAGCCATGTACTTCATTGTTGAAAATGTAAATGACTGGCATCTACCTCAATACATGAAAAACCTATACTGCTGTGCATGAGGATAAAAATGGTGAAAAACCACAGCCAGAAACATGGGCAATGTCCCTCAGTTTATAATGAAGTATAACCTGGTGATTAAGGAAGGCTATACTGACTGGGGATGAGCATAATGACTGTTCAACTTGTTCTAACTACTGCTAATGTTAAGTCTTGTGCCTGCCCCAGCTGATTGCTGAGGCAGTTACAGGCAATGTGGAAGATGGATATGCTTTCAGTTCAAGAATAAGTGTTTCATTTATTATCACATAAAGTAGAAAAGGCACTACTTTTCTTCCTCAGACATGCTTTAAAAACAGTCTTCATTGACTTCTCTAGAGAGCTGATCCATTTTTGTCTTTCCAAAGTATTTGATTGGCTTCCTTAAGAGTTTCAGATGCTGGATTCATTCCATGCTTAAACATCTGATGCTGGACAGGCTCAGTACAATACAGGAGAAGAATATTGAATGGTTGGAATAAAGGAATGTAAAAAAGCTGAGATTCTGTTAAATTCAGGCCTTTCTAAGGCTTCCAGAACTGAAGTTTTTAACATAATTGTATAATGCATTAATTCATTTTAATAATATCAATTAAATCCTTTTTGGACTTGTTCCAAAATAGTCCTTTTTATGAAAGCAGACATTAGCACCTACTATTATAGCTACTTCCCCCCTTCCTCCCCCCCTCAATATATATAATATACACCATAGTAGCTGGTAAATATGCATTAACATATAACTGAAAAAACTCCATTAATAACAGGATTCCACCCACCTGCAGGAAAATTTCATTACATGACTTCTGACATTTGAACAGTGAGTGAAACTAGAAATGTCCAGGGGACTTTCAGCCTTTTAGAAACTGGTAGTTAATTACTAATTACTGCATTGAGAATATTGAGGATTAAAAAAGAAAAGAGGAGAACCAGGAAGAATGGATAATACAATATAAAAAGAATATTTTTTTCCAGTGAAAATTTAATGTCCTCAGTTCTGAAGTACATCTACAGAAATCAGGGGGGTTTTCATTTCTAAAAATATGGCAGAAGAGTATGGACACAATCTGAAATGGGTTTTTTACAATTACTGCTGCTGCTGTTTTCCATTCTTAACTGCATATTTGACAAACTAGCTGAGCATGTGGTAAAACCAAATACCTCATTTTTGCTGCCATACAGTGTAGTTGGAAGGCTCCAAAGACTAAGCAACATAATTTTGTTTTTTGGGAAAACTTAAGAGGTTTCATTTCTTCAAAAATTCATAGCAGGCCACTCATATTTTTATAAAGCCCAGTGAATAAATCTGCATCCTAAATGTAGGAGGAGACCTAAGGTCAGAACTCTCCTCTGCTTAACACAGTGCAGCCACATAATCCAGACGGTGCCAGCCCCAATTGTAATAGAGTATTTTAGGCTCATGGCACTTGTGCAGGTATGTTTAAATTAATGACTGATGCACACAAGGCAAGTACTTGAATATAATACAAGAGATTTTTCACAATGTGGTAAGTGAACCTATGTAGTTTGGGAATGGTTAACACAGGATCAACTACCTCCACCCATTGATTATATAACAAGACTGAATTAAATTAAGGATATTTTCATGAACATTAGTGATATTAATAATTTCCAGATGGCAAAAATTATAGAAGATATTTTTTAAATTGTTACATATATTAGAGCACTCTGCAGTTTCTGTTTCATTGCAGTCATAGTGCTTTAGAAAAGCTTAACTTCAGTGCAAACTGAATGGGAAGAGGAGGTAACAAATGTGGAGAGAATAAAGCTAGTTTATATTCAATTCAGAGAAATGGACATTTAGAAAAACTGTATAATTTAGATTGTTAGTTCTAAGAAGCTCTGTCTTGACTTGCAGTAACAATCACAATATTTGTCTGGTTTTTTAAACAGGGCATTTATGGGAAAATACACCATCATTACAAAGGCATTTTGAAAGACTGGCCTTAAAATTCTGTACCTGACTTTTCACACAACCTAGAAACTTAAAAGTATGAAACTTTTTTTTCTGAATAGAAAATACATAGCGAGTGTAATTTCAATTAGTTTCATTTTTTATCATAAAGTTGTTCATGTTTTTGTAGAAGATACAATTTTCCCCAAATCCCAGAATATTTCAGAGCAGCATAAAGTAGTACATTTACCCATCTCTTAATCAAAGACCAAAATGAGAGATGTTTATTTTCATTCTTGCCATTATCAGAATTCAGGAAGTATTTTAAATGGTGAATGCATAATTGTGAGATATTCTAAAATGATCTGTATGTATATAAATATATACATATGTATAAAAATATTGCCAGAAGCTGGTAAGAAGACCAGTGAACAAGGTTGAAAAAGCTACCTTTTTAAAACAAACAAACAATACCCCAAACTCAATTCCGAATAGAAAAACTTGTGTCTGTGTAATAAATATTTAACCAGTTTTACCATGGTCTTCAAAAGTGATGTCACTAGAGTGAGAAGAATATACAATCTTCCTATATACACATAGCTAAAATTGCAAGTTTTCTAATTTCTTATGGTTTAGATTGTTCCAGTTGCATAACAGACTTTATTTTTCACTGTGCAAAATCATAATGTTCAATTCCTAGCTTTCATTTCATTAGCACTGAATGGTTTCACTTTACTCTAACCAGTGGCTGGAAAATACTCTCCACCCTTCCTACAAATTAGACCACTCACTTTACAATACCCTGCAGAAGCTTTTTAATATGCCCAACTCAGTTTTTGTTTTGTTTTATATTTCCATTTCATGAAATGGAATGTTGTTGGGTACTGCATTCCTGCAATTCCAGATTGAGTTGATATTTTTAACTCATTGAATTCCATTTGTGGGTTTCCTGACAATAAGTGAAACTTCTCTGATCATGACTTAACAATGAGACTTGGGGAATTTTACAGCTACCCCACACTTTATGACTCTTTAATATAAAGTCTGACACATTTACTTTCTATTCCTTCACATGTATCCCTGGCCATTTCCTTGCTATATGCTAAGTTCAATAGGTAGGATTGGGCTTTCTAGCTTGGCAGAAAGGATAAAATGGCAATGTCACCTGAGAAAACTTGGCATATCTTTATTAAGTGTAGTTATTTTGCTTTATTATCAAATTTATGATACAGTGAAGGTAAAAGGAACACCAGAACTTGAATAAACCTTGAAAAAATGAAGCAAGTAATAACAAAAATATAAGCAATAATTTACATAGAAATGTACAACAAATTAATATCAAAATTAATTATGAAATCCATCACCAGTGATTTCTGCTCTTATCTGTTCCCTGTGATCCACCAGTAGGATATCCAGTAGGTAAAATTATTTTGATTCAATCATTTAATTTGTCACTCACTTTCATCTGAATTGTATGCCAGTAGTCTGTGAATTTTGAAACTGTTTCAAGTCTGGTAGACCTGATTGACTGGTCCTCCCTGAAAAGAAGCTTAATCACCTGTCTAATAATTCATTAGAATTATTATCATGCCTACAAGACAGGGTCTCACTGAAGATCTTGGGGAGCTAGAGAAGATCATCTTCCTCATTGTGCATCATAGAAAAGTTACTTTGTTTTCAAGTTTCCGTAAAGTGGGAGACAGGACAACCAGAGAGAAAAAAATGAAAAAAATACTTCTTCGCCAAGGGTCCTCTAGCAAGCAACTGTCTCTTAAAGCCCATGTTAATATGACATTCATGGGGGACATTCCAAATGTCAGTAGAAGGCCTCTGTGTATCCCATGATATTTACAGATAACTTTTAGTGTCAAGTGTTTTTTCTTCAATAAATGAAGACAAATTCTAAATCATAAAATCAATGAAGAACTTTGTAAGCATTTTATTCTGAAAACTGAAAGGTAAACTGTACTATCATGGTGAATTAAAAGAGTAGTCTTAAACATGAACCAGTATGAACATGAACTCTTTAACATGAGGCGGCAGTGTGTGCTCACAGCCCAGAAAGCCAGCTGTATCCTGGGCTGCATCAAAACGCTCGTGACTAGCAGGTCAAAGGAGGTGATCCTGCCCTTCTACTCTGCTCTTGTGAGACCTCACTTGCAGTATTGTGTGCAGTTCTGGTGTCCAGCGTAAAAAGGACATGGAACTGTTGGAACAAGTCCAGAGAAGGGCCGCGAGGATGATCAGGGGGCTGGAGCACCTCCCGTATGAAGATAGGCTGAGAAAGTTGGGGCTGTTCATCCTGGAGAGGAGAAGGCTGCGTGGAGACCTCATAGCAGCCTTCCAGTATCTGAAGGGGGGCTATTGGGATGCTGGGGATGGACTCTTCATTAGGGACT
>WYDI02014929.1:0-17305 GCA_009867235.2 Psittacus erithacus
CCGGGGGGGAAGAGGGGGGGGGGGGGGGGGAGGGAGGGGGGGGGGGGGGGGCCGGGGGCGGGCCGGGGGGGGCGGGGCCCTCCCCCCCGGCCCCCCCCGCCGGGGGGGGGGGGGGGGTCCCGCTGCCGCGGTGGGCGCCGCTGCCGCCCCCTTTAGGCTGCACAGAGCGGCTCCGGCCCCTTCTTCGCCCCGCCCGGCTGCCGTCCTGAGGCGGGGCGGGACGCGACGCGCCGGGACCGCCGCCTTCCGGCCCTCCCCTGCGGGGTTGGCGGGGCAGCCCCGCCGCGGGAGGCTGAGGAGCCGCCGGCGCCTGAGGGGACGCCCGGCCCCGCCGCCATCTTGTGCGCAGCCCCCGCCGAGGGCGGTCCCGGGCGCTGCGGTGGAGCTGCCGGGGGGTGGGAGGGAGGAGGCGGCTCCGGCGGGGGCTCGGGGCCGGTCACGGGGCGCTCAGCCAGGCGTGCTGCAGGCACTGCGCGGCGGTGGCGCGGCGCTGCGGCGCGTAGTGCAGCGCGGCGAGGAGGAAGCCGGTGAAGGGGGAAACCTCGTGTCTCGTCCAGCGGTGCCTGTCCGACAGCATGGTGTGGAGGCTGCGGGGGGAGAGCCTGGAGATCCGCAGGAGTGCGCCTAGAGAAGAGAGCGTAAGCACAGGACCTCAGTGATGGGTACAGGACTGAGGCCGCTGCTCCTCGCCTCATAGAAATCATCCTGAAGGATCCCTTCCTTCACCTTCGACGCTCCAGGTTGGATGGGGCTTGGAGCAACCTGCGCTAGTGGAAGGTGTCCCTGCCTGTGGCAGGGTTGGAACTGGATGAGCTTTGAGGTCCCTTCCAACACAAACCATTCTGTGATTCTATGATACTTTCTCTGTCAGCTTCACTTGCACTGCCCCTTGCAGGCTTGCCTCTCGGGTGTTCTCAGTATCTTTTCAAACTAGTGTTCGGAGTGCTCCTCCCCTCCCCATTCCTGAGCATTGCTGAAACGGGAACGTGCCAAGAACGAGTGAGGCGTTCCCAGAAAAGCCACGCCAGAACCACTGCTGCTGTTCCCTCTGCCGGTTCGCATGCAACCCACAACACACTGGGCCGTTTCAGTGCCAGAGCCCACAAGGCACTGACGTTTAACGTGTCTTGTTCCTCCTTGCTCCGTGGGGACCAGGAGAGTGCCGCTACTGCCTGAGAGGTCATCCGCAGGAGCCCCTGATGTAAATGTGGTGATTCAGGTTAGACATGTGTGGTCAGGCCAGTTTGGTTCACACAGAGAGTGGATACAGAGTAAGAACCAGTTTTGACTCATGTCTTTCGAGCACCATAGAAGGAATAAGCATGAGCAAAGGCTGTGGATGTGCAGGGAGGTGCTTGCTGAACATGCTGTGCATGGGAGAAGCACTCAGCATTGCGGGCAGGCGGAGGCTGTGTGGCTGCTGAGTGTGAGAAGCAGGGAAGGAGGATGATGGACTAAATTGCTGTGTCATGTGCCTTGAAGTCAAAGACAAGGACTTCAAGCCTAATGAGTCAAAGGGAAAGGAATTAGGGAGACGTTACAGTTGGGTCAGAAGACTAAATACAGCAGCCACGTTGGAAGGATGTGAATGGCCCACTCCTGACCATCATTGTTCTCTGCCAGTGAAGAGGTGAATTCCAGCCCGTTCCACGCTCTTCAGCCTTCCTGGCATGTAGCTATTTCCTGTCCCTGTTTCCGTTCTCCCCAAATCCAGAGGAGAAAGAATAAAAATGTTTTTGCTTGTTGAGTGATTGCCGTGACTTTTCCAGGATTTTGCATTCATCCTTGGAATGCTCCTGGATTGCAGAGGTAGGCAGGGCAGGGAGTGCTACCGTTGAAATGTGCTTGTAGCCTGCGTTGTGTCACATAGCTCTGGGGGGGGTGTCACTGTGAGTAGGAGTGTGTCAGAGATCCACAGTGATTCTTGGAGTAAACTTCCTGCACTCCAGCTCTTACCTGGCCTGCTGAAAAATTTTGTTGACTTTTTCCAGGAATAAGCAATTTGAGGAGGAATTCTTCCCAGGAGCTCGATAATAAGAGCAACGTGATCTAAACAGAGGGAAAACACATCTAGAGACAAAGATTGTGATGCTTCTGACAGTGAAATGAGTAAAACTGAGGGGGTCCTACCATCATCTCTGGAGAAATACTTCCCAGGTTGAGGGTCAAATAGGCGCTCCCCAGTTGCCATTTCAAATGCCTAGAAATGGATTAGCATTGTTAGTGCATTAACTGACTTAAGAGTTTTTCTTCCCCATTAACTGATAGTGCCAATTTCCCTGTCTAGCGCACAAAACTGATCCTAAACCATGGAGATATTCACACTGGTTTGACCTGTGCCGTGGTGGAACAGCACTTTTAGCTCCATGGGGATGAAAAGCAGGATGTGATGAGTTAATGTACATGGAGTGTGAATTGCCTTAGAGCTTAAACTAATTAAGAGTGAATTTTATCAGTGGGATACTTTCACTCCTGAGTGAATAGGTACAGAGAGCCCCTTTTGCCTTCTCAGAGTGAAAGTTTTGCTTTACATGCAGTGTATATAGGGTGCCGAGGACATATATCCTTGTCACATTAGTGTCAGTCCATTAGCATTGTCATTCCTAGCCCTACCAGGCAGCCTGTGCTCCAGATATCCGCAGGCGTGCCGTAGTCTAATCCAAGAAGCACTTCCAGGGCACGGTATGGCTGGGTCTGTATCTCCTTGGAAAAGGGCTTGTACTGAAACGGAAACAAGCTCCCCTTAGTGTCCATAAATCAGTAATGGCAACGCATGTGGCCACAAGCATCCTGCACGGCAAGGAAAGAGCCGGGGGGCAGAACCGAGTATGTGTGCTAAACTCTGCGCAGGGCACAGCAGGAATGTTCTCAGGTGAATTTAGCTCCCAACACTTCACACTGAACATGTTTTTCAGTTTCCAATTGTAGGGGCTAACTGCAGGCTTAGAAACACCCAAAGCTAAGGGTGTCTCCAGGAGTACAGTTCCCAGCTCAGAGCTGGGAGAGCTGAATATAACAGCCCCCAAAATCAGCATCTCTTCAGCACACTGAAATAGTTATTAAGCTTTAAAAGGACAGATACGGGGTGGCAGATACGGAAAGAAGCACACAGCATCCTGCATCGTCATGGGATTGACACTCAAGAGCACACTCACCGTCCAGCACGCGCTGCCCAGATCTGCAATTTTTATTTCTATGCCCATCAAATCAGATTCTTCCAATCGATTGCCAAGAGCATTCCCTAGATGGAAAGGACAAAGGGAAATGGAGTCTTTTCAACCCAACAGGTATGCATCATTTACCACCAGAGAGGCATCTCCATCTGCATTTACAGCTCTTTAGCTCAAAAGGTCCTAAAATGCTTTTTGACATCAATGAAATGATTTCTCTGTGTTCTGAGGAGCCATGAGCACGTATCCAGTCAGAATCTCAGAGGGTGTTTGGGAGGACAGTAGCTTGGAGTGGAGCAGTGTGACCATGTCCTGCTGCAAGGTTCCTCTAGCACCAAGGTTCAGTTCCTGTGAACCAAGAGCAGAGCACATCCTGCCAGCACTAGTCAGACACACAACGTCTGCAATTCCTCCTTAGCCTTTGGGAATCCCTGCTGTCGCAGGCCTTGAACACAGCCTGTAAGGTGATATTTACATAGGACCCCAGAAAAAGGTAATTTTTGGTTTACTGCTTTACAAGTGAGCTGTCAGTCTGTGCCTGTTCCTGTGCTCTTCTGTTCCAAGCAAAAGACTTAGTCACCAATTTAACATTCCCCAATTGCCCCAGAGTTTGAGAGGCAAACCAGCGCTGTCACGGGAGAAATGCTCACAGGAAAACCTCGTGTGAGGGTAAAATAAAGGGTCTCATTGCTGGGAGATCAGCTGATCTCTCAAGAAACTCCCCAGCCCTACGTTTTATTCAGTGTTCACACCATTCTCTTCAAATAAATTATGTCTCAAAGGGTGAAAATCACTGGTACATACAAGTCTCCCACAAAGCTCAGAAATACGGGAAACAAAGAGCAGAAGTGGTGTACAGCTTTCTGATTAACCCACTTGCATGTAACCCTTTCAGGGGCTAAAAGCACCAAACACAAGGGAACTATCCTGTACCTTAAGCAGTAAGAACAGCTCCATTGGGGCTGTTAATGGATGCCCTTGATCTATAGCTGTCCTCCATACAAACCTACCTGAACCAACACGTTTCTGTAGGTGCCTTGAGCAGCTTGTAGCCTGATGCTTGTATTGAGCAGGGACAGGAGAGGCCTCCCAGCAGCATAATCCAGCTGTACTGTTTTGTACTGCCCATTGCAGGAGATGAGAACCTTCCCTATAATGTCTGTACTATCCCTCCTGACAGTGAACATGTAAATCCCTTTTCATGTTAAATAAAACCCTGGAGCACTCACCTGGTCCCTTTAGCCTTGAATCTGCTCCCTGGTCACAGTCATGTATATCAGGCAGAATCCTTTGGAGGCTTCTGTCACGTCCGTACAACAAGATGTTCTCTGGTTTGATGTCTGTGTGGATGATGCGGCAGCACTCATGCAGGAAGCGCAGCCCTGCCAGCACCTGGATAAGCAGCAGCAACTCCCATCAGCACTGACAAGGTCCCCACCGCCTCTCGTGCCCAGGAGCAGTCAGGCAGTGTGGGCATGCAAGTCATAGACCTTCTGGTATTGAAGGAAGAGGGCACTGATGAGATCTGCAGTCAATTGTTTCTGTATAGCGAGTCCCCTGTACTAAGGGGAAGGGGCTGCTTGGGGACATGCTTGTGACCTACAGTGTGAAAATCCACAGGTACCAGGATGGATGGGAGATGGAAAGAAGACAGGCATCCAAGGAGTTGTTACAATCACAGAGCTGAAATTTCCCCTGTTCATATGGCTGTTATTTCCATGGAATACTGTGCCTTCCTGCCAATTATCATTCAAATGCAAGCTGAGGGCCTGTTATAGAGTGACACAGCACCATAGGGCATCCCATCATACAAGGAAAGAAAAAGAGGTGCGGCATAACCCAGACAAGGGGAGGGAGACACCATGAGTGCATGTAAAGAGAGCTTAAAGGCAGCTCAGGAGAGCCATGTAGGGAAAGAACAGCTTATGATGAGGCAGGGATAGCCTGGCCTGTCACAGGGGAGAGATAAACAATGCCTACCAGGGAGAAACAGTCTCTACCAGAAATCACTGACAGCAAAAAGACTACTCTGAGAGCCACATGTGTGTTTTAAACACTCTCGGTCAGTCATAAAGGGCTGGCAAATATTCTTTGTATTATCAAATTCTATTCTGGGCTGAACATCAGCCTCAGGAAAATACCAACCTTAAATGGTAACTGTGAAATGCGGGGAAAGATTTAAATAGCTAAACTGGAATGAATCAGAAGTAGATATTGCCCCAGTGCTCATCTGGAGGGGGAAGAGATTCTGGGAGTTTACAATTGAAGCAGATAACGGCATGAGATCAAGCAAAAGGCTTGGGTGTGACTTAGGGCACAGAGACTAACGCCACTACATGCTTGTGTAACATTCAGGTGTTAGCGGAGCTTCTTTAGGGGAAGGAGCAGCTATTCTGAGAAGGGGCTCTTCCAGAAAGCAGGTTGAAGGAGGAAGCAGTTTTCTTTCTTAGTGTCCCTAGAAGGGCACAGGAATCAGGGTAGCAAATCTTCATCTTGGCAAGCGTGCAAGATTCTGATAAATCTCAGCAGGAGAGGCAAAATATGATTTTAACTATTCTGAGTTCTCACCAGGTTTCCCATTCCTTTGCTATTCCCAGCCAACACATAAGAAACTTGGCTTTCACAATCTGATCAGCCCCGATATTAATGGGAATATGATGACTTCCCACTCCGAGTTTTAATTACCATTTTCTCTCCCAAAAGGAATAGTTACTGTTTTCCTTAAATAGAAAAGCACGTCTTGGGCACACCCTCTGTAGCATCCTTGCAGATGGAGTCATGGAGTTCACAGCAGATGACCCCAGGATGAAGGCTGTGGCACATCCCCTCACCAACAGCCCACCCAGTTCCAGCTAAGGGCTCACCTGCTGTAAGGACCTTTTCACAAAAGGCAGAGGCAGCCCCTGTGCTGTGTAGTTACCCATCAGACACCGCAGGGAAGGACCCAGCACCTCAAAGACCAAGCACATATGTGGACAACAGTCAGGGAGTCACTAACAGAGGGAAGATGCTACCACCAGCTTTTTGCCCTTCACCAGAACAGCCAAATACCTCCTTAACCAACCTCTCCCCTTCAGCCACCTCCGTGTGTTCTGCTCCAGCTACTGCCTGGCTCATCTGCCTCACAGGAGCACAGCGCTTGGTTTTACACCATCCTGTGGCTCTCTGAGGCGAGCCCAGGCTTTGCTGCCCCACAGCACTCCCAGCAGAAGGATATGGAAGCCGTTCTCTCCAATCATTCTGAAGTCATCTAACAAACAGACAATGTTTTCTCCTGCCCCATCCTTCTTCTTCATACTGTTCACCTGAGGTGGAGGATTCCAAGAAAGCTGCAATTAGAGACTTATATATACATACATATGCACAAGCACATCCTGTACCCATTTTATCCTCTTCTACAGACTTTCTCTTCGAGGACTTGGCACTTCATGACAAATCCAATAAGAAAAACATCAGGAAAACCGCACAAGCAATCTGTGTGTTGTCTAGTGCTAGACCAGGTGAGCCCATCACCCCCCCAGTATCCAAATAATTCAAACCAATCCTGCTAATATAACACCCTTCCAGCTTCTTATTTTATCTCTTGCAGGCCCAGAAAGTGCTCCTGCTTGTGCTGGGAGAGGTTTCCCCCAAGACCACATCTCACAGCGCAATAACTGCCCATTTCTTCTTCTACAACCTCTGCTCCTTGTCCTCAGAGCAGGGATTGCTCTATTCCTCCCTGTCTGGGAGCAGCAGGCTGGGACTTTGCCTTTAAAACCCACACCTTCCCTTCAGCAATTTCTTGCAAGGGGTTGCAGAAAGGCAGAGATCTTGTCTTTGCCTTTGACCACTCAAAGGCTATCTGTGAGCAGCTGTGGAAGCCCAAAAGATCCCTTCTGCTGGCAGCTCTGTCAGCACCAACCACCCTGTGCTGGTGGGAGTGTGAATGGCAGCATGTCTTTCAGAGAGAATCAGTAATAAATCAAGGGTAAGCCTCAGCCCGTGTGCTGTGCTGATGTGTAGAAAAGCAGTTCCCTGATTACATTAGATTAGCGCCACTTGGTACTTCCTCTTGCATCACTAAGCCTGGCTCATCTCCCTTTGGATAGGGCTTACAGATTTACAGATGTGAATTAAACCTTTCTCAAACCTGTCGGAGAAAGGCCTCGAGAATAATTTGTAATGCAAAATGTAATGGCTTTTACTCATCTGAAGCTGATGTCACTTTGGATTGAGGCAAACTCAAAGAATTGTAATCACGAGCTTTCTAGAACTAGCAGGTTAAGCCATCTTCAAAGGCAAGTAGGTGAGACCCAGATGCAGGCATCTCACTGCCCCATCCATTAGCAAAGGCAGGAGGAGGTTTCTGACTTCAGATGTTTATTATATTGTTGCTACATCCTGTAATTTTTCCCCCCCTTTTTTTTGCAGGTATTTCCTTTTACTTCAGTACCAGTGCTGCGGTCGAGGAACATCCTCTGAGCTGGGAACAACACAAATAAAACAGACACCCTCCCATCTCCTGCTTAAGAGCATTACTGCCTTTTCCCATTGATTAACTGCCTCATCTTCCTACAGGTTCCTCCTATTTACTGGATTTCAGTCTCAGCTGAAAGAAATGGGCTGACAGGGCAAGTGGGACACAGCCAGCACATCCCAGTAGGACAGGAGGAAGGAGAAGATGTCTGTTTCAGAGACCAGCGCTGAGCCAGGCTGATTCCTATGAATTCCTTAATATTTGTTTTCCTGTTCCCCTTGTAGTTCCTCAGACTGAGACCCAGAGGGAGAAGGGATGATAAGGCTGATACACCAGAACTCAGTGGCCATCCCCACAGAGCACAGAGCCCCAGGATATACGTACGCAGTGGAGGAGAGCAACCTCGTCCTTGGCAGCCTCAGCAAAGCCTTCCCTGCTCCTCAGGACCTTCACAGCTACCTGTTTCTTCCTCCTGGGAAAGGAATCACAGCTGCCAGCCAGTGCATGCCAGTGTCTCTACCTAGCGGCATCTCTTCTCGCAGACACCTGGCCCAGGGCTCCCCAGGGCTGGTTTGCAGAACTCCATGCCTGTGGTAGTGATGCTGCCAGCATATGGCAGAGAAAAAGGCAGAGCATGGGTACTGGAGGGTCTAACCAAGAACAATAAATATAGCACCACCTTTTTATGTTCTTTGGTTTCTAGGGACCAACTCAGTGCCCATTGCACCCATCCATCTCACTGCCAGGTTTGCCCTGTGCTCGGGGGATCTGATATGCTCTCAGGCAGGCTGCTGTGCTCCGCTGGCCCAGGGGCCCAGCCACCCCTTCCCACCTCCCCTAGAGACAGTGAGGCCCTTACCTCATGTCCTCGCACAGCCAGACGGTGGCAAAGGTGCCGCAGCCCAGCTTGCGCAGAGCCTGGTACCGTGTGTTGAACACCTCTCCTTCCCGCACGGGGTGGTGGCCTCCTGTGGGACCATCACCAAGAGATGTTACCAACATCTCTAAATGCTCTTCGACTGAAAGAGGGGCTGAGGACAGCCATCCTCCTGGAGAAACGGCCAGACAAGTCCTGGTGGCCTCCTCTCGCCTGGGAAGAGCCCGGCATGATATTGGCTGTGGAGCCACACGCCTCAGGACTGACCTGTGCTCTGGGCTGCTGGTGTTTCCTCTTCCATCTGCTCCTCCATGGCCCAGTCCTGGCACGAGGGGACAGAAGCAGTAGGGAACCAGTTCTTGGGGTACAGGCAGTGCGATCATCAGCACCTCACTCCTTTAAAGAGAGTGGGGGAGCTGCAGGGCAGCTGTGCCTCTGGTGCCTGCAGAGTGATTCCCTCTTCCACCCCTCATCTCCTTCCTTCCCATCCACTTCCTCAGCCCCAGCAGCCAGGCTGCTACAGACCCTTTTGGCACCTTATGGAGGCAGGGATTATTTTAAGAGCTGAGAAGGGAAGAGCTGGCAGGCTGGGGCAGGGCAGTGAGCTGGTGATGTGCAGTTAGAGCAGAGCCAAGGCCAGGTGGGAGTCTCAGGTTTCCCTGTGCCCAGAGTGGATTTGCAGGGGCTTAGCAGGGACTGTGGGATCCCCTTCCGCAGCCAGGCAAAGCACGTGCTCCCATCCCCATTCCAGCAGCACCAGGCACCTCAAATAGTAGGCTGGAGCTTGTGTGGCTCGTGGAGTTACAGATGTAAGACACCAGCCCAGTCTCTCACAATTGGGAAATGTCACTTGCTATGCAGCCAAAGCCTCAGGGAACACACACTGCTGGAGCTGGGTGACTGTCCTGTGGTTCTGCGTTACCGGCTGGGCTTAAACAATGACAGTGATTGTCATCCCCATAGACCATTAGCATGGGTAGGAGTAGTGACCTTTGAATCCTTCAAATTGGGTCGCTAAAGCTCAGAGCTGCACCAGGGGATTTGCACAAGTACAGCGGGCTGCTGCTGGTGGTGGCAGGAGCCTCGCGATGGGAGCTGCGCTGGGACAATAACTTCTTCCAGGCGCTGAGACAGAGGTGTGACTTCCTCAAAACACTAAAGGTTCATTCCTATGCTGGTGCTTCCCCTTCCTTACATTCTCACACATCCAACTATGGCATTTGCACTGTTCAGGATCAGTCTTTTTCAGGCATAAACCTCCAGGATGCTGCACGTCTCTGTGGCTGCTCTTTTCAGCAAAGACCTGTTAACATCTTAGCTATGAAACAGAGGTGGAATCAGAATTTCCCTTACTTATGCACAGATTGAGCACACTGGTAACCTCACAAGTTCCTGCACCACCAGAAATCTACCCAAGCCTTCTCCACTTGCACCATTAGCACAGCAGGGCCTGACCTGAGAGCCGGGCAACAGCCTTCAAGATTTGATGTTGCTCACTATTCACCTCCCAAAGGAAAACTCCAGAGCACCTGGAGATGGGAGTCCAACAGCACCTCCCTTAGGTGGCTGTTATGGTAATGGGAGACTTTGGTGGGAAAGTAGGACCCAAAGATAAACTGCATCCAAGCACTGGGGCTGATGGAGCTTTTGGAGCTGCTCACCAGGCCCTGGTGTCCTTGCTGTGGAGACGAGGCAAGTCCATCCTCAGGCGTGCGTGGCTTTGCCTCCATCCACCCCAGCCAGCTGGATGCACCAGCAAAGGATGAGGAGCGTTGCTATGCAACTTGGTGTAGCCGAGTGAAATGTACTTCTCTAAGCTGTGTGATAAAGGACAGCCAGTGCTTTAAAGTCCTTCGTCACTTGATGTCCTTACGTTAAAAACAGCCATTGTTCTGCTTTTCTCCTTCAAAGCTATGCTGTGCAGAAACTACTGGTTTGCAACAGGCCTGGACCTGATCAGAGAACTTCAGCCTCAAAACCTCCTGGCCCTGCCTGGTCTGCAAGCGGCAACTGCACAGCTCCACCTCATAGGCGCAGAATGGTGGCAGGAGCTGGAGTCACAGAGCTCACCTTCATCACACACCTTCACCTTCTGCACCAACGCACCCCAAGCGAGCCCTCGCATCCCTAAACATCCAGGTAACGCACCGCCCGAAGCAGCCCCACGGGCTCCAAGCGCCGGGGCCCTGCACGCACTTACCACAGCGCAGCTCACGGGCAGGACCCGCCGCTCCCTTCCTCAGCGGGCTCACTCTGGAGCTCCCCAGGGCGAGGTTCCAGCCGGTCCCGCTCTGCCTTTAGCCCGCGCTGTGTCCTTGGGCAGACCCGAGCCTTGTGCATCGCGGGGCGGCCGCGGAGCGGGGCAGGGTATCGGGTCACAGCGCGGCTTCTGGGAAGAGCCCCGGCGGGCCCGGACAGCTGCGGAGGGCTCACTTTACTGCCGGCCTCCCCCCGGCAGCGGGGCCGAGGGGCGGCTGCAGCTCCCCGGTCTCCACGGCAGCTATTTATAGAGGGCAATTCACACGGAGGATTCCTTCCCTCTGCTCCCGCAGGCTCTGCGCGGCTGCCTGGTGCTTCCCAGCGCTCCCAGCGCCGGCTCCGGCCTCGCTTCCATGGCTCCAGTCCCCCCCGACCCCCGACCAAGGGGATGTGCTCCCTCAGCCTCCCCATAGTGCACAGCCACAGCCTGGCGCTGGTGCCTGGAGCTTCTCCCTTCCTGTGTCATGGGGAGCATCACGACAGCAGCACCCAACCCACCATGGCAGGACTGGAGCTCCCCTGCGCCTCACGCTGAGGAGAAAATGGCCGCAAACAGTAAAAATCACACTTTTTCACCCAATATGACACAGTTTTTCACCAAGGGCAGGCCTCAGGCCTGGGTCTCGTGCAGCTCAGGTTTCCCGCCTGAAGCAGCAGCGACCCAACAGCAAAGGGCACAACAGCAGCACCCACCCCACTGCAGCGGGACTGGAGCCCCTCAGCACCTCACACTGGGGAGAAAATGGCCACAAACAGTAAAAACCACACTTTTTCACCCAATATGGCACAGTTCTGCACCCAGGGTGTGGCCCGGGGCCAGGCCTTGCGCACCTCAGGTGTCCGGCTTCAGGCAGCAAAGGGTCCCACACCTCAGCAGCCACAGCCAGGTCAGGGCCACCCCAAGCGCCTCTCCCCTGCCCGTGCCCCATTCTGCTGCCTCCCAGCACCAGAGATACCCTGGCAGGGGCAGCACCCAGGGGACGAGCGGCTCAAGTGGTTCATAGCCCCTAAAAGGCCAAGGAGAACAGCGCACGTGGGGGGAGTGTGGCCCAAAGCAGCGCCCATGCAGGGAGAAGACAGGGGAAAAGCAACTGCAGCCAGAACTGTGCTAGTAAAGGAATGGGAGAGATGGGCCGCGAGCCAGCGCCACGGCTGGGAAGAGCTCTGCAATCAGCTTAGGGATAAAGTTGTGCTGTTGATGGAGGAGGGCTGGTGGACAACGGCCAACATCAAGCGTGCCTTAAGCAGCCCCCACTGTGGAAGACCAGAGCCAGGGCTGTAGTGCACCACATGCCATTGCCAGCAATTGCAGGGCTCATCTACAACCAGAGGGTCCCTCCTCCTGCGGGCAGGAGTGGTGGTTGAGCCCTGGGACCTGTGGAAGCACCAGGATCAATGGAAGGTGGCACAAGGTGATGGCAAAGAACTGCAGCTGCTGTCCCAAAGGCAGTAGATGGGGCAGGAGGGAAGAGCCCCACACTCCTGGCACAGCTCTCCAGCTCAGGAGAACACAGTTTCCACGCAGGAGGAAGAAAGGAGGCGACTGGATGCTGGGCAATGGTGTCACGGTGCGAGACAAGCGCGACAGGTAGGTTGTATATTAAAATTTATTGAATTATTGTGTAAGAATTCTCTTTATTAAAATCATTTGGACTCTAAACTGATTATTTACAGACAAAAAACCTCTTATATCACCAATAGATTCCTACATCTCCAACCAGTATCTACAAACAGTTATTACACTATGTAACAAAATCCAGATTTATTTTTTTGGGTTTTTTCAAGCTTTTTATATTAATTATTAATTCCAATTTGAGACAGACAGTACCTCAGGTGCTCTGAGCAGAACTCAAGGTGTAAATGCAGGTCAGGCCATACCGTAACAGACAGACACACACCAAGTCACAAGGCTGGGACAGGGCAGAGGACAAAGATGGTTTGAGCAAACACATGGGGTGTTCTGGGAATCGAAAGAATCATCCTGACAAAGAAAGGCACCAAAACCAAGCAGCATCTCGCTGCATCCGGGGCACCCCTGGAAAAGAAACGACATTCCACTGCGGCAGCAGCATCCGAGAGCCTCTATTAAAACAACAGCCATCATTTCTACTAAAAACTCCCAAAAACTTCCAGGTACAGCCTAAATTCACCACCAGACAGCTGAAAGCAACACTCACACATCTACAACACGTGGGTGCCACCTACTCTTCGTTGTACCAACAGGAGGGACATTCAAATACACTAACTGGGTATTTTAATACTGATCATTCTCAGCGTTTCATCCAGCCCATGGTGAAAGCAAGGTTCTTTCTCTGACCACAGTGCCAAATAACACCTATATCCTGCTAAATGACTCCTGCCACTCAAGAACATCATCTTTGAAGGCTCAATTAAAGCGGCACCATCCCCATGCTGCACTTGTGCCTTGCAGAAGGGGAATGGTTGCTGCAGCAGGACACGCTGATGCCCACACAACCTGCTACCTGTACAGAAAACATGAACATCCAGAGAGGATTCTCCATCCTTGAGGAGGAACATCCCGTTTCCAGTGATTGACAAGCTGGCTGTGGAATCAGGCAGAGATTGGAAGAAGCTTGGAAGGATTGTGAGGAATAAATAAATAATTTTCCCTGCAATAGGAAATTTAGTAAAAAACCCCTGGTTTGTGCAAATTTAAATGCAACAGAACCCTGTTGTAGTAACAGATTTTCCCACAAGAGAGGAGCATGGATAGAGAGACAGAGGGGCCATGTCCAAACACCCAGGATGGTCCCAGCGTGGGAAGGAGGATGCTGGTGCCTAGAATACCAAGGACAGAGGGATAGAAGACAGGCCCAACCAGCTTCCCACACTCACCACGCCAATACTGGGCAGTGCCTCCTGCCCAGCTACACAAGGACAAGCTGATGTTAAATAAGTCAATCACCTACATTTAGCTCTATTTCAAAGTCTTGATTATTGCTCTAATAAAGCAGACGTTCACAGATGCACTCAGAGAAAGCAGATGATTTCTGACATCTGGGAGTGCTACTGAGAAGCAAAAAGGATGTGGAGCCCTTGAGCCCCTGGACTCCAGTCACTGTGATTCCAGGAGAGCCACCAAGTCCTCCTCCCTTCGCCACTGTGGGGTGGATTCAGAACTGAGCCCCAGACATCCTGTTCTGGGATAATTCTGCAAAAATAGGGGCACCAGAAGTCTGTAGAGCCATAAATCCAGCAGGGAGACTGTGGCTCCTGGCAGATGCTCAGTGAGCCACAAACTACACCTTGGTGCCTAGGGCAGAAAGTCCATCATCAGTGCAGGAGAGGACAAAACCCCTCTGCTGCAATACCTGCACCTGCCTCAAACCAAGGAGCTGCCTCCCACCCAGCTTTTGGGGGCTGATTTAATCAGATTTGGATGAGACAGAGGTTTCAGAGATGCTAAGTTCCTATGAGTTTTGTGGAAACAAGTGGTCAGGCAGGAGGAAACCCAAACCTGTGCCCACATGGGGGAAGAGGCAAACTCTGCTCCTCTCTTTCTGTCTGCCTCACCCCCTGCTCCCTGCAGCAGGAGGTGGCACAGGGATGCTGGCCATACTCTGGGCACATACAGTACCCAGGAATACTGCTGGAAGAGGGTCACAAGAGAGAGCTTTGTAGGAAGAGCAGCCAGTGTTAGCTTGTTACATTGCTCAGAGAACAGTTCTGTAACTGAGCAGCACTCACACAAAGCAACAGGGTTGATCTGATGGGCCTGGAATTGCTGCTATATGCAATGGAAAGAGGTAGGGATGTGATCCTGCCTTGGTTTAGCTCTAATCCCTCCTGGCTGGCAGTCACCACCTCAGGGAGGTGACAGAAGGCTCAGACCTGCCCCAAGCACGCAGGACGTCAGCGTGGAATTAGCAGAAGGGGTGAGAGTGCACAGGACACCCTTATAAATAGGAGTCTGCTCCCAGAGGGGCAGAGCACTCTGTTCCCAAGGTGCAGGGTCCAAGGAGGGAGCAGTGAGGAGCTGCCCAGTGACAGCTGCCTACTCACTGTGCTTGTGCCTGCTCCAGCCTCTCCTTCCTCAGCCAAACCATTCCCATTGGCAGGATGCCCAATGGTCCTTGGGACCACTCTTGTGCTTCGTAATTTCCTCGAGTTCACAGCTCGCCAAATAACCCTTCTACATGCAGCAACAGGAGAGTCTGGGAAGTGAAACTGTGAGTAAGGTGTGAGGCAAAGCCTAATAGAAAAAGCTTTGAACTGAGCTGCTGGGAAGAGCGAGCTGCTGTTACGACAATGGAGACGTCTACGAGTTATCCCTGCAGACAAAGCAGTGGAGAAAACTGCTCCAGTGCTGACAGACGCTGGTCAGTAGAAGTGCACAGAGATACTTCTCTGAGAAAAGCTTTGTCTCAAAGCCACAAAATTAAACATTCTCCTTTAGCATTTAAATACATTAACTTTCTGAGGGTATTTACAAGTCCAGTTCAGAGCAGCAGAACAGCCGGACACCGGAGGGAGGGGGAGTGGCACAAGGCATTTGTTGTGCTTTTCCAAAGAGCAGGGCAACCTCCGACCACAAGGAACCGGGAAGGTGGATCCTGAGCTGGGCCAGTGGGGATTGGGGTGAGCCAGGCAGCGACTCTCCCATGGAATTTGTCCTGAGGGAACAGGTGAGGGGATACTGTCCATTTACAGCAGGCCCCTGGGCAAGTGTGTGTGCCGATGAGCACATCAGACCAGAACACTGGGGAGTGAGAGAACTGTGCCATTGGACACTCCCCTTTCTACATCCAACATCCAGAACCAGTGGGGACATTGCTGCAAGGGTTTCTCGGGTGGGATACTGCAGGCGTACTCAGGAGCCAGGGACAGAGGTCAGCACTGCTGTCAGCCTGCTCCCTGCATCCTTGCTGAAGTGAGGGGCTGCAGCAAGGGAGCCTCCCAGCACTGATCCGTGCAAGACCAAGGACTTCATAGACATGGTGCTGGGTGTTGTCTTCTGGCTCTTCAACAAAGTTGTTTGGACGCTTGGCACATTCATGTAACATCTGTAGGAAGGAGCTGTGTAGTCCCCCTGACAGTGCCAGGGGAAAACCAAAGTCTGGTTTTGTTTTGTTTTTAAGAAGAAAAAACTGTAAAAAAATACTCTCTGAGATGGAAGGACGCTTGTACTTTGTACTGCCTTGGCCATCCCTGTTCATGTCACCATGGGTTCCTTGGAGAGCCTGGTTCCAATGGCAGCAGGACACCCTGTGTGTAGCTAGGACAAGCACTGTTCCCGCTCAGGCAGGGCAGAGCAGTCTATCTGTGCCTGTCACAAGTCTGTGACTTTATTCTCCACAGCTGCTGCAATCTGTTGTAGTCTATATCCGAGCTGCATCTTCTGTGCCGTTGGGTCTTCTTCCAAGGCCGTAATGATCTGCAACAAGACAGAGCTCACTGCAGCTTTCCTCCAGCACACAACACTGTCAACCAGCTCAATGCCATACACAGTGGAGAGCCCCAAGCTGGAAACCAGAGCGCTCAAGACTAGAGTGAGTATGTAGTAATTCATCTCAAATTAATCACATTCTAGATTTGTCTGAATAACATACGAACTTTATAGTTCAAAGAATGCTAAACTTCGCCCCTGAAAATGGTATCTTTAGTAAATGAATCTGCACTAACTGCATTTCATTTTTAAGTAGAGCATTTGAATCCTATAGTGAAAAAATAGAAGCATACATGAAATCCCAACAGCTCCAAGTTAGAGACTTTTAAGAATTCCTCCCTCTCTTTTTGGGAATAAAGCAAACTCATAACATGGAAGTTACAGGTCAATGACAATACACAGTGTTGTAGTAGTCTGGCTGCTCTTAACTATTAATTTTTGGAGGTTTTCTGTTTGGATGGTAAAAGGAAAAGGGCATGTTCATACCTGCTGGAAACACACACTCACCTGGTCGTAGTACTTATTGATGTATTTGTACAGTTCATGTAGAGCCACCAGGGAATTGAGGTCACCTGAGTAATTCTGAATATAAGAGAGGAAGTTAGACACAATCATGAGACACTTCACAATTGTTCTTCTAAGCTCTATGTCCTCACAACTCATTAGGAAACGTGCCTGTTGCACAAAGCAACAGGAAAGGGAAGCGAGTTCCTAGCAAGGGAAGGATGACATGTACTCCCTGCCCTGAATCCTTGACTACACTTTCCACTGTCAGCTGGAGAGACCCTCACCCTCCTCATGGTGCCACAAAGCAGAGCAGCCACAGGGATCACTAAATATGTCTGAGCAGAATTGCACACTCAGCTGGAATATGTCATCTTTGCATTACTGACTTTCTTAGATGCACAGGTAAGAGGCCAGGGTGACTTCTGAAATGCAAGAAACCTGGAGAGGGACTTTTTACAAGGGCCTGTAGGGACAGGCCAAGGGGAATGGCTTTAATGTGCCAGAGGGGAGACTGAGATGAGCTCTTAGGCAGAAGCTCTTCCCTGTGAGGGTGCTGACACAGGGTGCCCAGAGAAGCTGTGGCTGCCCCATCCCTGGCAGTGTTCAAGGCCAGGTTGGACACAGGG